>JXWZ01011690.1:0-12411 GCA_000956215.1 Anopheles farauti No. 4
GTTGTGTGTGTCTGTGTGTTTGATTGTCCCGTGTGGCAGATAAGCAGGGCGAGAAAGGGGACCTGATCCCTTTTGCGAATGAACGATTGCCTTCCACTGCACGCTGGGAAATGAAAGTCCACGGACGAAGACGCCACGGAACAGGTTGCGCCGGGCTGTCTTCTTGGGCGAACGCGAATCTCGCCAGCAAATCTCTCGCTTGTTGCCGTCGGCCTCCCTTCCGCCGCGGCAGCAGTCGGTGTCCTGACTCTGGCGGTGGCGGCGACGGCAGCGTGATGTTGATAAGCGTGCGGTGTGCAAGTGCAGTTGCATCCAGATTCGCATTCCAGTGCATTCAAGAGTGATGTTCCGGAGCGACGCGAGTCGATGTCGCGTTTGTCGATAGGTGGCATCGGTTTTTTCCCCGGATTTCGACGCACGATTCTGTGATTGCTCATTACCTAGCGGACGAGCGGTGCGGTTCTAGGTTCGGTTCTCCTGGGCCACGCACAGGAATGTGGCTGCTCGGTGTGGAGACAAACCCACCGCAAGCCCGCCAAACGCAGGCAAATAAGATCGAGCATTACATAAATAATGTAAACATACACATTAATCAATTAAAACCCGAACGAGCCGGAAAGGAAGCCGGCGCGAACGGCAATTGGGCGCATGGGCGCATGGTCGCATGGCTCGCACGGGGCTGATGGGCATCCGGGCCCACCCTCTCACGACACCTCCGCAGCACCACAGCACCGTGCAAAGGGAAATAAATTATTTCCCCATGCCAAACAGGCGAAAATTAAAAGCCCTCATCCGTGCCGTGGCCGTGGCGACGACGGAGTCTGAACTGATATCGGTCGATCTTCCACTCCGCACCACGACACAAAACAGCTCACACACGGACACACAAACACACATATCTTCATCGTGTTCCTCCCGTGGGGGCATTCGTGCAACATTTCGGTGGCTCATGCCGTTTGGCCGAAACGGCCGACGGACGGATTTGCGATTGCTTATTCCTTTGTTAGCTGGCCCATTCCGGGATCGAGTCATTATCCTACGTGCATTGTGTCCCTGACCCGGGGCACATGATATATTTAAACATGCACTCAACTTAAGCGATGCGTTAATCGGCTGCGTAAAACATGATCCGCCACATAAAATCCCATTCATTATTCCATTCCACCGCGCCAATTCCACGATTGGCATCGTAATCGCTGCCTTCTTTTAAGTCACCTAAAGCGGACGAAGCTTCAACGCGATTGTTTGCTCAATGCGATTGCATGCAGTGTTTATCTTACCTCTTAACAATTAATATTCAAAACCCGGCGCTGGTTGAAATTACATTTGTATGCGCGCTTCTCTAATATCAGCATCATATTTGCTTAGAATATATTCGCCACGTCGGATCGTGCCACGGCTAACAATCACGTCCAGTGCCGGCAGTATGTACAAATCATTACCTCAAGTGGTAGGTACACGCCATTACATCGATGGGCTGCCACTCCCGTCCAAAAATGCTCCCGAAAGCGATCCGAAATATGCAAAATAAATACCAACGCCCTCGCTCAGATGCACTGTTGCATGCATGTGTGTGTGTGTGTGTGTGTGTGTATGTGTTGCAGCTTCACTTTAAACGGTGTAATGCAACGGCCTTGCAAGGAAGAATGCATGTTTGCTTCACGTTACCGTACGTTCGTTCCCGTTCGGCTCTGTGAGTTCTCTTTGGAGTCTTGGTTGTTTTTTTTTTTGGTTTTTTAAGGCATCTCTCTTTTCCATCCGTGACGCGCCATCTCGCTCGCCCTCGCATTGCTACACCTGTTTCGAGTGGCACGGCGTGCATTGCTCTTGTTTTTCTCCTCCGGAAGCAGCATGATTTTGTTTCTCGTTCTTCTCACTCTGTTTGTTCGATATGCTTATGTTTAGACACACTAAATGCTGTTTGGAATGAACTGTACTTCAATTTATACTTAGCTTAACATTAGACCGACAAATAAATAAATGGTTTATATTTTGAAGAAAAAAAATCGTTCTTGTAATCCCAACAACTCCCGAATCTTTATTGCTCAATTCAATGTAATAGTTTCCCAAATTCACCTACCCAACCATCGAACCATGTAGTACATCGTTCTATTCATGCAATTTGTTCAACATAAAAGCGGCCGCGGTGCAACCCACACAACGCCGCTCTTGTATATACAACGGCCAAACCAGCTCTCGAAAACATTCTTCGGGTTTTCGCTGCCCACGAAGGCTTCCGGAGCGAACGGCGGAAAGAACCGAGCACACTGCGTTCTTGGCAGCATAATGCACTTTCTCGGTGCGGCGAACGACTCGTCGATGCAATTGTCATTTCCCACCTGCCTTATTTTCCGTTCAATCGCCCTTATGTACGGACGGTTGAATGAAAGCCGAACCGGCGAGAGGCTGCCAACTCAGTGAGAGGGAGAGAGAGCTGAGCGAACGTGCGCTCTTTGGGATGGGGAAAATATTGCGCTCCCGAGTTTTTCACCAATTTTCCCCAGCCCCAGCACTTGGGAGGTGGTACGCGCCACTGTTCGTCCTTTTCTCGTGAAGAGGGATTTTCCATCCCGTGCTCGGCTTTGTGGTATTTTCATAATACATCGCATTGTAAACAACAAAACGGTCGAAAGAAGCGCACCGATGGTCTCTTTTTCCCATTTTCTCCTGCGTTTGAGAATGAGATGGCATTAAAGTTTCCGCTGTTCCTTTCTCCCTGTCTGTCTCTCGCACTCTATCTCTACGATCCGTGTTCGTGTGCTTCTGATAATTCTTTTCCATTCTTTTCCGCCCTTCTGGGGCGAAAGGTAACCTCCACACAAATTGTTCCTTGCAGAAGAGGAATAGGACACATCTTGAGTGGGGTGGATAGTCTCGTTCGTCCACCTTGTTGGATTACTTATGCTGGAACATGAGTGCGAGTGAAGATTTTGTTGTTAGCAGCCCGGTTCTAAGAACTATGGTAGAAAAAGCTAATTTTCTGCTAATGGAAAATATGATTTGTTCCGTTTCGTGAGCGTATGTCGAATAGTTCCGAGACGGTTCCGTGGACAAACATCATTGCCAAGTGTTCGTCTCCATTCCGTGTAAGTTCTGGATATTTTCCTCGAAGTGGGTTGTCACCGAAACCGAACCACTTATTGGATCACTTATTGGTAGCAAGTTTACATTCACCACAGGACCAAGAACACGATGCAAACACGTCAAACCTTTCATCGAAAACGAACTTCTCGTCTTTTGATTTTCAATCACGAGTACTGCCACTACTCGAGAACGTACGTAATCAAATAACCTACTTTACGTCAATCGATATTTTAGCTTCTAGAAAGCGAGAAGCAACCCTCTACGATGGCCATCCTACAGCAAGTAGGATGAAAAATCTCTTGTTATTTCAATGAAACATTGCCAACAGCGCGGACACGCTCGAAAACTCGTTGCCCAAGCAGACAAAGTAGCTCCTACCGGAGCAGGTCGTCCACTACTTTATTGCAAACGCACAGATAAACCCAGACCGAGCACTTCAGCCCCGGCAGCCCCGGTGATAAAGTGGCCAACTTAACAAAACTAACGATCATCCAAGCGGTGCTGCGAATCGAACCGAAGACGGTGCTCGCCCGCTGCCCGCGAACATGTTGGAAACCGTTGCGCAACGCATGGAGACGCACGGTGGCTAGTTTCGCGGTTTTGGAAGCCTTTCGTGGCGAGTTTGGCTAGGTCGGGCAAGGCGAGAAGGCCTTGCAAAATATTATTCCAGTTTTCATTCAACGAAGCTCGGCCTGCGCGCCACACGAAGAAGCCATCGAGGAAGCCGAGGCCGCCCGACATGGCCGCGTGGAAATAAACATGACTGCAATGTGGTACACGTAGCGAGGGGTGAAGAGAATGCAAATAACCAAGGGGGGGGGGGATGGGGAGAGCGACAAAAAAACACACATACACAGCATCTAAAACCAACAACGGCACGAAAAACTAACTAAAACTCGCCCCGCGCAACGGAGAAACTCATTTCCACCGAGGCGTAGATCATGCGCGCCACGCAACAACCAGCGACAACGACTTAAAGCGACGCCGAGATTAACGCAAGGGACGAGCGGCACATTTGCAAAACATACACACACACACATACACAGAGGCCACAGAACTTGCACAGATAAAAACAAATAATAATAATAAAGAAAATGTAAAAAATCGTCGCTAATCAGACAACCCGAATGAACGAGGCGACCGGGGAAGGAACCGGGGAAAGGGGATTAGTGTGGGTACTGAGACGGGGGTAAATCCGCGGGTCTGCACTACATCAGCATAAAACCTGTCGCAGCATTTTACCCACCGATAGGCCAAACTGTTATTAGCACCACCACCACCACCACCGCCGCCACCACCACCGACAGGCCATTTGGAAGGACGGGCTTTTTGGAAGCAACCGACGGGGCGGACGGACGGGTGGTTGCACCTCCCAACGAGAGCACCAAACACATCCCCAACAGCGGCAGCAACAGCACACACACTCACACCAAACGCACCAAAACGACGACGCGAGGCACTTATTTTCATTTTTATTGCCATTTTTTATGACCGTCGAAGGCCCTCCGCGATCCCTCCGCGAACCGAGCGCCAATTCTGCTGGAGCTGGACAGCACGCAAGGCGAAGCGGCGCGTACCACGTCGGTGGTTGTGGTGCTGGTGGCGTTCTCTTTTGCTGGCTACTCTCACGCCCGATAATCTCCGTTCCGTCTTCAAGGTTTCGTTCCTCCTGGCCTGGCCTGGTCGTGATAGGTTCGGGCCGAAAGAAGAAGGCACGTATCGGCGTGCAGGAGGAACACTGCAGATTGGTGAATAGATTTCTTCACTAAATGTCCAGCCACATACACACACACACAATCGGCCAGTGGCTGGCCAAATGGGAAAAACTGTTCGCACGTACGGGGTTGCGGTGGTGCGGTGATGAGGCTAACCCACGAATATTATTGACTGGCTAGCTGGCTGGCTGGCTGGCTGGCTGGCTCGGGTTTACTCTGTCGCTGACACGCTGACCACAAAACCGGTGCGACCTGCTGGCAGATGAGAGGCAAGCCGTGCAACAGCTAGCTGGCCAAAGTAATGAGCTATCACATTAACTATGCGTTTAATATGAAGCGAGTAAATTGCGACATCCATCTCCTTACTTATGAAGCAATAAAAGTGTACGAGAAGACATTTTCGCAACTGCGTCTGCCTGCGATGGGAGTTTTACGCTCCGACACTAATCGCCACGTCGTAAGGCGACAGTGAGATATAGGGGTGCGTGTATGTGTCTTTACGTTAAGTATTTTCGTGGGTGACACAACGGTGTGCAAGCGTGCGGGCAATTTGCGAAAATCGTGAACATTGTTTTGCGATAAACAGACGCGGATGTTGACTACAAACTTATCTCCCATTATCATGAAGATGAATTTCCAATGAATTTTTTTATAAATTTCTCGTGAATCGCGAATCACGGTGCAAATTTTCCTTACGTCTTGCAGAGTGAATCTTCGCCCGAGAGTAATGAAGCACAACACTCACAAGAACTGAAAGTCCTCGGACAGCCCGTACCACGTGAAACCCTTAAAATTTGAGCCCTTTCGACGACTACTACGACCGCCTATCTGCCATCTGCCTGAAGGCCGTCCTCATCGTCGGCTGGATAATGTTTCATTAAATTCAACCTCACCCGGCCCGGTTGGTTGGTAGCATAATTAAAACACCTCAATCTCTAACGGTCTCCCGAACGAACTGAGCGCAAACGAATGTGGGCCATAAAAAATTAGCTCTCGTAACGCTTTACCTTGCCCACTGACACTGGCAACATGCTTGTCTTGCTTTGGTCGTAATATTTTTTTATTATTTCACTCCTCCCTCCCTTCGTCCTTCCCGCATCACGCACCGATCGGGTGCTAAAGGTGCTTAGAAACTTATCTGCTGCCTTTTGTATTATCATTTCATTTCCTTCGCTCGGGAGACGTGCTGCGTTCACTTCAACTACCCTAAAAAGCGATCGCACACATTCCAACTCCGGCTCGGGCTGTTTATGTTATGGTTCCAGCGCTTGTACCACGCCACAGTCACATTTGGCTGATTGAATGGACAAAAGCGCGTTTGGAGCACGCGCAGGTTGAGAAGGGGCGGTGGAGGAGGAGAAGGAGGAGGACGAAAAATCCATAAACGGACAAATGAACCGAACCGAGCGAGCAAACGCATTTTTGCCTCCTTCATCGCAAAAGTGAAGAAAGGAGGATCGCCACACGGAAGAAACCAAAACAAAAAAAAAACAAAAAAACAACGATACGAAACGATCGTGGTACACGTTTCATTTAAAGAGAAAGAAAAAAAACGCGTTCCGTTGTCCCGTGAAGTGACTCTAAGCGCAAAGACGCGATAGAGAGACGAACGCACGAACGCGAAAATAATATTAAAAAAAAACACATACCATCCCCCCAGCGAGCGAGAGGCAAAACGTTTAAAACAAAGAATTTAATTATGTTGACATTCGTCGTTTTTGCTTCACCTTCCGCTTGGCCCCTTCATCGTCCGCGCGGTGTATCATTGTGTTATCGTTTCACTTTGCTCTGGTCACGTCAAACCACATGGCTGGGTGCGTCGATTGTGTGCGTGTGCGTATGTGTGTGTGTGTGTCTGTGCTCTTGCTAATAAACGTTCTGTTCGTTCGCTTTTATTATTTTCCTTCCATCATTCCCATGGGCTCATCTTACGCCGATCGACATCGCGGCGGCGTTCGCGATCATCGGATCGGAGCATCTCCACTGCAAAATGCGAACGAAACAAAAAAAATAAAAAATAAAACACACGAACCCAACGGACCAAAGGGATTAAGGCTTCCGTGAGTGGCAGGCGACGGTGGCCGCGTGCGTTTGAGCGAACAAAATCTTGCACTTGCCGAGCGGAGCGGTGGAGATGAGATGCACCCGAGCGAAAGTGCAATGACTGCGGGCTGGAATGGTGTGCCTGGAAAGACAAAAGGCAAAACCCATCATAATGCTGCGCGAAGAATTAAAACAAGTTCATAACAAATAATGCGGCCTCCGGTTCGGTTCGGGTTGTGGGCATTCTTTCCTTCGTTGCATTCTCTGATGCCGGCCGTTCTTGCCGGCGATGAGGAAACCGAGCGGCTGAGAAGATCGAAATCATCGTCTCTGTCTGCTTATCTGCAAGACGGTTGGTGCAAAGCGGAGGGAAAAATGGATTTACAGAATGCAACTCATTATGCATTTTTGCTTAAGTCAATCCAGCTGCCAACGGAAACTTACTTACCCATAGTTCCATGCTCCTCTCACTCTCTATCTCGCTCTCACACACACACACATATTCCTAAGAACTCGACATAAGCCAACAAACATTGCGCTAACGACGTTCGCCAACAGACTCGCGTACCCAAAGTCGTACAAAGTACTATTAATCACTTCTATTTTCTTCCGATTTCCGACCTGCCAATCGTGAAACGTGAGGGCGCGTGAGAAAAGTGACTTTTTTCTTTGCTTTCCCCCGCAACGCAAGCGCTGCAATGAGAAATGGAAAACCGTGCAGAAAACGGGCGCAAAACATCATCGCGTCCTCCCACCGCCAACACGAGGATGAGGCCCGGGGAGGGTACCGAGCATGAAACATGATCTTCGCCCGCATCCCCACACACGCGGGGCTTGCCTTCGGTACGATGGCTTTGCGTGTCCATTTTGGGACGCTTCAAAGCGGCGAACCGACCAATGCGTTTAGGTGTTAAACGTCACCTCAGAAACGGAGGCCCACACCAAAAACAGTTCAAACGACGCGGATCGACGATCAATAAAAGCTTCCGGAATGGTGGGAGTGAATGGGGCCGTAGCGGTGGTGGTAGTTTGAAATATTACCTCCATTATGGAGATACCTTTCACTGGCGACGGTTGGGCGACGAGGAAAATGGCCAGGTGCAAACAAATGTAAACGAATTCCGAGTGATAGTACAACAATGTGCAGTGGTTTAAAGGAAGCATTATTTCAAATTGAATGAAACAAACTCTTCCTTCCATTGTTTGTGTGAATCTTTCGGCGAGATACAGTTTCGTACGTTTTTGCTTCAACGATAATTAAGTATTATTCATGATAACTTCGCGATTTTCGCAATATGCATGAGATTTGAATCTGCATCTCTGTTACCGAAAATTTAGTCCAACATTTTTGTAGATTTAATCTCATCCATCGCAACTTTCCAGGATCACTTCAAAGCCACTACCGACCCGAAACGATCGCGTTGATCAATTACTTCCCATTGTAAAGGTGAAGCATATAAACAAATTGTTACCGCTTTTTCCCTATATCCAGCAGCAACCGACACCATCGGCCCCTTTGTTGGTGGTGCTACCAGAACGTGGGGCTATTAAATTTTATCCACTCTAGAAGCTAGCTCGGGAATCGATCACTCGCACACCGCTACGACTCCCGCTGATCCGGAGGGACAGAGAGAGAGAGAAAGAGAAAGATAGCGAGCGAGCGAGAAGAGGAGGGAGATGGAGGCTCACTTCACACTTTTCGCCCACTATAAACGACTTCCTTCGAAGGGGGATGGCGCGTTTGATGCATTTCCACTGTTCTCCCTACGCTTGCTGGATCGATGGAGGGAAAATACTTTCTCCCATCGGCCCCACCTTCCAGCTCCCCCGGCCGGCAGTCTATCAGGGGGTATAATTTATGATCGTACCAGTTTTCCACCACCGCACACCAAACACACACACACACACACACGCATACCTTGCAGCCAACGCACAACGACTCATTTCATGCACCATCCCAGCCTGTCGCAGAGTCCATCATTCATTCTTCCCTTGATGGTCTCGCGCGCCAGCCCCAGGTTCGCCACGGACACGATTCATCTGTCCGTTTATCCATCCGTTGTCTGGCTGGAAAACCGTTTCCTCCACTTTTGGGAAACCTGCCCCGTTCGCTTCGCTCGTCACAATGCGATATTTTCCACTTTTAATTGCCTGTTACATCATATTTTTATTCGGCCGCTGCTGCTGCGACTCCCGCTGCTCGTGAAAACCAATCATCACGGTGGCGGCGGTGGCGAATGCTGTAGTGGGGGAGGGGGGGAGGGGTGGGGGGTCTGGTGGTATCCGCACCCGCGGCCGTATTCTAATTCGGTATTGCGCAAACAGTGCGGTCGATGCTAGCCAACAAAGTGATGCCGTTCCGTCATTATTTTACCACCCGGGCACTGTCTCTGTCTTTCGCACTCGATGCTCATCTTCCACACTACGACTGCGGGCCCTCACTTCGATCATCGAAGATCTTTTTCGATCTTGCCCTCCTGCCTACCGACACATGATCTCTTTCGCCACCAGGCAGCAACGCGTCCGCCTTGCAACATCGGCTCGCCACCGGGCCCTTTCCTGCAACCACTGCAGTGATAGGCCATTCGATCATGCAAGGAATAGATGGGCGGAAAGAATAACATTTTATCGCTAGTGAAAATTGATTGTTTGGAAATATAAAACAGTGTCCGAGCGAACTTCATAATTTGCCTAAGCCCCATCTTGAAAGGAATATCAGGTTCAACTCGCGCGGTTCTTCTTCTTCTTTCACCAATTTCCATAAGCCTGGGTGGGTGGTGTGCATGAAGATGAAGAAATGAACATTACAAGCAACAAAACAACACACCGAAGATCACAGGAGTTCGGCATCGGAAGCTGCGGCACACTACGCACCGTAAGTGGATCCCACCACTCCCACCAGCGGAAGTGCTGAACCTTCAGCCGAAAGCGAACCTTTTCTAACTAGTGGCCTCAAAATGCACTCCGATCCCTTCAGAACAACCGCCAAAACAATTCCATAAAAACAACAAAACAACCAGCCCGACGGGGTGGAGGCGGGTAAGCCGCGCACGAAGGTGGTTGGAAAAGTTTTGTTTATAATACCCGGGGCCCGATACAGTCCGTAAATAGAAATATGCTCGCTAACGGAGCGCGCGCTCCCCCAGCAACTCCTTCGCGCAACCGATCCGTTTGAAGATGCACACCTCTTGCGCACGGGCGGGAAAATCGGCCGTGGAGCTGGAGTATCTTATGACATATATTTTCCAGAACAAATATTTGTTTTCCACTCCGTGCCGGCACTCGATTGACTGCACGATCGTAGGGGCACTGGTTCGTTGCCGCACGCGACGCTAAATGGTACGTTTCTATCAAAACTTCAAATGAAGTTTTCGATCAAACTAACGGACGGTTCCCTCACGTTGCTTAGTTTTTATTATTTTTTTTTTTTTGCAACAATAAACAAAAATTCTAAACTAACTTTCAAAAGATTTAGACCGTATTGGTTACATATTTCCCGAGTTTTGAAAACGACTGTGTGCAGAGCATAAATTTGAGAAATTGTTCTCACAACATGTATTAATACTACACATTAAAATTAACACTAAATTATTAAGACGTATTCCATTGCTTCACGATCATACACACCGCTTCAGATTCGCACGATCGACCGACTATCCACAAGCGAACACTTAAGCCATCCCAATTTCCGCCAATGCTGCTTCTTTCGATAATGGAACTAATAAACTGGCAAACAATTGGCCCCCGATGGCACTGAGCCGAAATAACCCCATTCCAGCATAAAACGGTCGTAAAAACCGATACTCCGACGTCGTACGGGTCCGGCGATCGCTCGCACGCAACGTGTCCGGCGCAACCGGAATGGAATGGATATAAAAGTTTACGTTCTAAAAGTTTTCCAGCGCCGGCCAGCGCAGGAGAAACCACCTTGCACCTTGCAAAACAAAACAACAACAAAAAACGCATCAGAATCGGTCGAACGCGACGTGCAGACGATAATGGCAATGATCATAAAAACGCGAACAAATCCTCGATCTGGGAAACGACATCGAAAGCGTTACTTTTACTCCGTTCCGATTTCCATTCTTGGGGTTCGGAATTTTTCTGCATTTGTTTTTTTTCCTGGTCTCGCTCACGCCGTGATCCAGCCGATTGGAACGGTGGAATTTGATGAGTCGCAAGAAACGTGCGTTGCGACGGCGAAGATTGCATCGCGTCACTTTGCGGATAATTAAATTGTTCGCGTATTGCGTAACACGTGTGGCGTTCGAGAAGGACGCCATTAATATGTATTTAAAGCATCATTTTTTGTGCTTCACTTAAAGCACATACCACCGATCGGGATATTCCCATAGAGAAACGGCCCGTCTTTAAGTCCTTCACCGATGCACCCGAAGGGTAAATAAGTCTCCCATCGGTGGTGACAATGTTTTACACCGTTCCCACATCACACTCGCCGAAGAGGTTAAAAAACGTTCGCTTTTTTTAATTGCTGCCTCGGTACCGGTGGGTCTCGCAGTTGTTGTGGGATGCAGCAAATTTGCTGTCTTAAACGATGCGATACTTAACAGCCCGCCCGTTTCTGTTGGCTCGAGTAGAATTAAATCCGCCCGTTTTACGATATTCACAAACACACACGTGCGTTCGGGGTTTGCGCCCAAATTTTCGGCCCCATGTTCACTCTCGCATGTGTCCGGGGGCGAGTGGGTTTGGAAGGGTGCACCATCGGCAGCTTTCTTCAACAATCACAAAACCACGACGTGCATCATGTTGCCAGGTTCATGTGCTGTGTCCAAAAATGGCGACGCGTTTTGCGGCACACTGTAATTTATGTAAATTTTTCCATCCCTCCGGCTGGCCGGCCGTCCGCAACGCGCTGTCCTGCGGGTGGTTTTCGAGCCGAGAGAAACGGAACGGCTTTAAAAACGGTTTTAATTAGGGTTAAAGGGTTTCGATTAAGAACTCGGGCCTCCGTCTGTTGCCGTTGAAATCGTTTTGTTGCACCCGTCCCCGTCTCCGTCTCCGTCCCCGTTCGGGGCGGACTTTCATCCGATAACGAGACGAAATAAAATCCCTATCCCTCTCCTACTTCTCCTCCCAAAAGGTTGGCAAACGCGTAGCGCGCGCCCTAGTAAGTAGAGATTTGGAGATTTTATCGGCATAAAAAATTGATGAGGCTACATACGAAAACATGCGTCCGACCCCTTCATTTTCCGTACTTGTACCGAATTGCCTACCTTAAAGTGGGCAGTTTGCATGCGTTGTGGTTCGGTTAGAACAAAAATCGATAAACACCCGAACGTTTGGTTGGGTCGGTTACTCTTCCCTCGCCAGAATGTCACGAGGCACGGGGCTAGTCACTAACACCAGCACAAAACTCCATTCAAGCCCACTCTGCCTACCTTCCTTGCACACCGACGCACTCAAACGTGTACGCACGTTTCGCAGACAGGATGGAAATCCACCGCCCCGGGGCGCCCGGTGGGATGAATTGAAGAATTGACCGAGATGAAAACATAATCGGGAAACGAAGGGAGCAACGCCAAAACACACACACACACACAAACAC
>JXWZ01011692.1:0-27668 GCA_000956215.1 Anopheles farauti No. 4
GAACCATCCGGAGTCGACGACGATGATGATGATGATGATGCCCCAAAACAGAGAAACATGCTCGCACACACACACACACACACACACACATTCATCAGTAATACCGCTTTGAATGCGTAGCGTGTAAGCGTGTGTTGGTGCGGTGGCCGTTTTTGGGGGTTGGAATGTAGACAGTTTTGCATCAGCGCACGACCGCCCGCCGCTCGCTTGCTGGTGTGACGTCACATTTAAACGGCACGTCCCATCCCCCTTTGCTTTTCCTCTGCCGCACACGCTTCAGGGTTGGTGTCTGTGTGCGTGTCGCTGTAAGTTGATTCCTTCGTAGAGAGCGGGTGCGTGTTTGTCTGTCAGGTGGAGGTGGTGCGAGGCAAGTGCGCACGCGAGGGGTGAACCGTAGTCGGTCAGTCGAGTCCAACCCCTTCTTTACCGCCACCCGCTGGTTTCGCGTCTCGCCCGCACCCTCCCCAAACCTGCTGTACACTGTAAATGAAACGGATCGGAACGCGTCAGCATTTTAGCGACATGTAAGTATGTGTGCGTGCGTGTGTGTGTGTGTGCGCGCACTCACGCTGAAGAATGTGAAAGAGATTGCTTGTTGTGCGACGACGACGACGTCAAGAAGCGAACCAAGAAGACTTGACCTGAAGTAAGAAAAACGAGCGCGTTCTGTTTCGTGTTAAACGAGGGAGAGAGAGAAAAAGAGAGCGTGTGCGCGAAGGGTTGTTGAAAAACAGAACCGAAACCTCACACTACTTGCCAGCCGCTTCAGGAAACTCTTCCCTGCTGAACCTCCCAACAAACGCCTGCCTGACGGAGTAATTGCCAATTCATTGTTTTATATTTTGCACGAAGCGAATGGACCGCACGGTGGTGGATACCAAAAAACCGGTTTCGATGTCGTCGCCATCCAGAGCCTGCTGCTCTGGTTGAGGATGATGGTACAAGTTCACAGACGACACTCTCTGCCATCTCCCGTGCTGGGTGTGTTTGTGTGTGTATGTGTAAAGTAAAACTTCCTCCGCGGTTAAAATGCGACATTGCAGCACAGCATTTAAAACCATTTCCATTTTCCACCCGATCCACGTCCTTCCATTCTGGCCCGGTTTTTGAAATCGATTTTGTTTCACACAGTCGCGAGTCGCAATCTTTTCAAGCCAAAGCAGCCAAACATCTTGGATTGAAGTTTTCGACATCGATTGCCATTTCTGTTAACTACTGTCAAGGCTTTCTGGGGTGGCGATTAAATTGAGTCGACCGTATTAAATTGAGATTGTTGAAGTACAGTCACTGTAAAATACAATTTTATTCTTTTGTGTGTACTGTTTGCATTTTTAATTGCAAAAAGTTATAAAACTGAACAAAAAATTGTGTTACTTTGAGTCACTTTGGAGCTCTAATTATAGTTAGATGGTTTTAATATTCAAATTTTATAAAACTTCAACTTCGTTTTGTAAATTCTCGTTATAGTAAACTTCTTCCCGTAGGCGAAATTAACAATAATGCTGCAAAAACAAAACGTACCTCAAAATTGAAAAATGCTCACCATCACAAAGCTCTTCACCATTAGCATTCAAAATATTCACATGTTAAGCGAATGCATAAATAACAACGACATCTGCAGCCCATCGGGTGGGAAAGATTCGTCGACCATCATGGGAGTACGAAAATGATCGAAACAAGTTAACAGAAAACCATTCTACCGGGATTTTTGTTGCTTCCTCGTTGTGTGAATGTAATTTTGCATTCGACTGCCCCCAGATGTCTGTGTGTAGAAAAAAAGGGAAACACTTCACTTTGCGACGTGAACGTGACGTGCTCGAAACCTGTGCGCCCCTGGCCGTAGTACACATAGCAGGCAGCATGCAATATCGGGGCGCGCGTGATGATCGCTTGCGGAGTCGATGGAGCCCGCGAAAAAGTCTGAGTTTTAGTCGGAAGGGAGGAGGTATGCGTGTGATCATCGTTCTCCACCACCGGCAGACCCGCCAAAACGTCACGTCAACGGGCAAACGTCATGTACGGCGGCACGACACGCGCGTGACGTATTTCGAACGCGACACACGAATAGTTGGCAAAGTCGGCTTTGGTTTTACGTGTTTGCAAATTTGATTTCGCCACCACGCCACACGAGACGAAGAAGAAACACCAAGACTACGACGGCGTCGGCGACGACGATGACTCCCGGTGGCGAGACATTATGTGCCCGATTCGAGGCCAACAGAAGAGGGTAAAAATTGTGCTTCTTCGTCGTGTGGGTCGTGTTCTTGCGCCCTTCGCACCTCGATGCATCGCGATTTACCGTTACCGATTTACCGGGTGTGCAAACTGCAGCAACACCGCAGGTATTGCATATGCACACACTCGCCACGGCCGAAACGAAGCCGTCGACAGCGTTCGGGTTCTCCGTTCATAAACTACGCGTGGTGGATTTCGAAATGGCCAAAGATTTGCATTTGCCCTGTGTTGGTGTTTGTCTTCGCCGGTGATGATGGTGGAGATGGTGGTGGTAGTGGTGGTGGTGGTGATGATGCACACGCACGCTCGCTCCCTCGTCTGGCCGGACGCGCGAAGAAACGTGCCCCACAATGCTCCAGCCAAGTGGACGAAAGTTCAATGTCAGACCCTCGTGACATGCGGCGGCGTTGTTTGCGCAGCCGGGTATGAATGCACAAAATTTGCTGAACCGGAAAACCCGAACCCGCGTAGATTTGGCGTTGGTGGGAGATGGTGAGAGTGGTCGCACTCTGCGCACCTCGCACGGTGTCCCCCTCCCGCACTGCTGAATGTTGAGTTTCCGGTTTGTGCTCGGTGCGAAAACGGGGACAACGCGGAATTGTTATGAATGGTGATGGAAACAGAATCGGTTGCCATCGTTTTCGTTGCCCCTTGTTTGAGAAATTGGAGGGTTTCCGTGCCAATTCTGGCCGCTTTCATTCCTCTCTCGTCAGGGTTCTGGTGTTTTTTCCCCCCTTCGCCCCCGGTGGCTACAGCTCAAAGCGTGTGGGGTTTTTGGGAGTCGTGTTTTGATGGTACTAAATTCAAACTTGACCCTGTAACCTGACCGATAGGAAGAACGGGGGACGGTTGGAAGAAAATGCCCTAAAGACGGGGTTGGCTTGGTCAGTCATGCAAGCAATTCGAAGGGCGAGCATTATGACCTCGAAGCTGTTTTTTTTTTGTTCGGTCGGCACAGGAATACATTACACGTGTGAGCATTGGAAAGCAGGAACAATGATTTGCACGTATAGATCTACATGTTCAAGGTAGCAAAACCTTATTATTACATCAGTGTCTAATGTGGTACCTTGCAACAGACACTAAAAACTTACATTACAATCATGGCCTACTGCGTGTCAATTTAAAAATTTCCATGATCACATCATTTTGGTAGGATTTTTTAGAAGTTTTTTTTCTGCAATCTTCGTTGTAATTATATACTCAAGCTAGAAGACCATATACATTATTTGGAACTATATAGCCAATAACAAAAATTGCAAATGTAGTATCCCGAAGAAATACAACATGATTTGAACATCTTGATCACACATGGCGAGCAATCGTAGCGTTCTTACACAGATGCTGGACGTTGGAAGACATGTGTATGTTTAGCATTCATTGACGCCTTAAAGAACCTCCATCTGGGCCATCTGCGAATCCAAATTTCTCTCCAAACCACTCGAGAACACGCACACGAACACACTTCACCAAATGGATCCGCGGACTTGCTCAACATGACCTGGCCCACCGGAGCAAGGCGGCATTTTCCCGCCTTCCCCCGGGCTTCTGCGGTTCCGTGCGCCGCGCAGAACATAAAAACCGGTTTCCCGTGTCGTTTTGCGTCGCATCGAATGGAACGGAACGGGAACTGGCAGACAAGGCAACAAAAAAAAGCGAAATTCTTTCTAAAACATTGGCAACAGGGCCGCCTTCCTGCGAAGAAGCGGTCTTCGGGGGTGTTCTTTTTTTTCGCTTGTGGTTATGTTGGCTCGCCTATAGCTTCGACGCCTTCGTTTGGCGGTGGTGTGGCCCTCCTCCGCGAAATTCATTCCCGACGGTGGTATGTGTACGATCTCTTGAGCCGTTGATCGGTGGAGCAATCTTTCTGCCGTGGTGCTGTGTTTATTTTCTGGTGCTCTTTCGTTCTGCCTCCACAGGCAAGAGAAAAAAATCGATTTCTTCAAACACTACTTCGGTAAACTACGACAGACCGTGTGTGTGACGCGGCTTTTAACGCTTTACTTCTAATGTTTATTTATACCACCCCGCGGCTGGTTGCGCGTCCTCCCAACGCTTCCCGCCAACAACACACCGATACGTAGTGGTTTCGTTTGATTCTCGGTGTATTATTATTCTTAGCCCAGCGTTCATTTCTATTTCTACTGCACGCTTGTTTTGTGCTCGTTTCGCTGTTGAACAATTTTCATGTCTTCTTTTCACTTTAAAATAGACTTTTTCACTTTTTTTGTTTTTAACACATATCTGTTTGCAAATTACACTTCTGGTTTGTTTTGCTCACCTACTATTCGATAGGCCTTTTTATTTTATAAATTATCGTTTGCAACGCGTCATCAAATCTTAGCAGATCCTCCTTTGTTTGATATCAAATTCTTTTTGTTAGATTAAACGGTAAAACTAAACGCAATTGCTCCACAAAGCTTTTCATTTCTTCTTGTACCATCGAAACCAGATATCCCAATTGACTGCATCACGGCCTACTATTGCTTAATAATTGAAGACTGATGCAAAGAAGAATAAATTCGCAGAAAAAACATGCCCGTGGTTCTAATGTCGGTAACATCCGGAGCAGCAGACTCGTAATAGAATCGTGTTGGCCCACCTACACACACCACACAAAGAAAACCGAAATGTTTTTTTTTTGTATATGTTCATCTTCATAGCGCACAAGAAGTGTTTCAGCATATATTAAACAAAAAGCGTGCTCCTAGTCAGTGGAAATTAGTTTTTTCCCCCCAACACGTTTGTGGTGATTAAGATGATTCACCGTTCACGGCGCACAGGCAGATGGCTCTGCATCAGATGGACTTCATCGCATCGGGTGTAGGAGTAGGAAAGTAATCTCCAAACGTTCAGCTAACTAGCCGCAAGCGTCTGCTACGTGTGGGGGATAAACTCGGAATTGTAAACTTTGCGGAGCAAAACAAACAACGCTCATTGCTCAAAATGACCGGGAATCCGATAAACACCACCGGCAGGAAGGCCCGGACGTTCTGTTTGTGTGCTACCGTTTACGTTAATAATTTTCATTATTGATCGAAATGCACCAAACTTATCGAAGCATGAGTTTCTAGCTTTAATGTTGTTCTAAATGAAGTTTTTCCTGCGTTTAGTCGAAAATTATACTAAAATCGTATTTTTGGTAGACTATTTCCGACAATAATATTTTCTCGCAATCAATTAACATGAAACACCATGGCAACAGAATCGTCGCTGACTCGAATTAGTACGACAGGCACGTAGAATTTTCATTTCCGGTGGCATTTTCAGTGTGGAAATCAGCAGTGAATCTACTGTTGCCATTTCGAGAATTTCGAGAGTACATCCCACGACGAGAGTCATCTGGCATCACAGAAACGTGTTCTGTTAGCAGAGACGCTGGTATTAACTTGCCTTGGTCTTGTACGTGCGAGTCTGTGTATGTGTGTTTATGTGAAGGTATGAGAAACCAGCTGTGTGCCATTCCCAAACCAAACAGACAGGAATGGGACATCAAGAAACGGGTTGGAAGGTTCGAAGAAGATGCTCCACAACACGTTGATGCATTCGGGATCAAAGCAGCCCCTTCCGGGAAGGGGTAGTTCAGGGGATGGAGTGCGATACACGAATGTACAGCAACACGCGAGAATCGAAGATTTCGTCTTACGTTCCCATCCCTTACGGGGCCCGTCGGCGCGCTGGTTCGCTTTCGTTAATCGTCGCGCCGACACTGGACTTGGCCTGGAGTGGTGTTGCCTTCCGTTCGCTGTGCTATAAGTAGGGCCTCGGCCGACGGTTTCCCGTTTCTGTTGCAGCGTCCTTTCCACATCCCAGCCCCACACGGGCTGGCCGGCCGTCGGTTCTGTTCCAATTACTTTTACTCTTCCCACCATGCACACTGCGGACGTGCGTTCTTCTTCGTGTTCTAGCGGTTATTCCAAGCCATGAACGAAAGAGCGCCGATGATGTTGTCTACCGTTTACGAACGTCGTCTTCGTCGTCGTCGTCGTCGTCTTTGATGGGGAGATGTGGATGCTTACGGTCTCCAACACGGCGCCCAATCCCAAACCGCCAACACACATCGGTCGTTTATTTTTGGCACCACGGTTTTCGCGGCTTTGTCATCGACTGGGTGTTTTTTGGTATAAGTGCTTCCTTTCTTCTTCATCATCTGTGACGTTTCGTATGGGTTGCTTCTTTTTCTCGGACTTCCTCGCGGTTCGGTTGGGCTTATTTTTATCTACAGTTTTCACTTTAAACCCACACACCAATGCACGCGGTTCAGTGTGTACCATTTTTTACGAACGTCGTGGTACCAGTTAGCTTTACGAGTTTGGGAAGTTATATCTTGTACAAATCTTATCACTCCGAAAGGATGCTAGCGCATCTTCTCTTAAAGCGATCGTCTAGCGAATAAAATAAAATAAATTTATAAAACATAATCTATCGAAAGACCTAAAATAAGATGGAAAATATAAATCAAATCTAGGATTACTTCCACCACTTTTGCCAGATTGAATCTCCATACCCAGTTCATTCAATATCAAAAATTTTAGAAATTTGTATGAATTAACTTTTTATAGGCGTTTCATTCATTTTTGGGAACGAATAACATACAAAACATGTTGATGTATTTGCACAGTTTATCAAAATTTATTTTTTTATTCTTTTTGTAGCAAAGATACTATACCTACTATGAAATTAGGAAAGCTTAAAATGATAATCGCCAAATGTATGCAATCTGTAAACCAAAAAAAAACTAGTATAACATAAAAAATTTGCTCAAAAGCGGACAACGCAACTGATTCCACAAGTTCCTTTATTTCTACGAATTAGACGATTCAGTAGTTATGGTCGAACTTTCTCTTCAAAATGTAGAATAAGTATTACACATGAGTAGTTTCATTCTGTATAGCGAGGTTGTAATTCATCAAATGTTCATGGAACTGGTATAATCGAGCACACCTCCTTCCGTCGAACTGATACAACTCTACAATTATGTAATTAATTAATCAACTCCTTATTTTTGGAATTGTCGTTTCCAAATGCTCAATAAATACTTCATAAGTATAAGTACTCAAAAATGGATTAAAAAAGCGGAAATACTGGATTCCGCATGAAATCTACTCGAATCAAATAGCCCGAATCAAACTAAATATTTATTCGAGCACTTTGGTCATGCGGGTTTTGTTTACATTTCGGTTTGTTGTTGTTTGAATGAGTTTGCCAGTACATGACAGCTGCTGTCAAAACAGATGGAAGTGAAAAAAGGTGAACAGTGCTGCAGCCAGTCCAAAAAACAATCAAAAAACTAAAAAATATACGGAAATTACGGAAATGGATGCATAAGTCCGCTTATCTCTTCTACCACGCAGATCTCCGAGTATGATTTGGTAGAAATCATAGAGGGATACTCCTATCCGCTACCAAGAAGAAGAAGTGAAACAAGTGGTGTGGAAAATCTGCTCAGCTGGTTTTCCTACAGGTGAAAACTTCTCCCACCCAGTGTCGGTATACTTCCCCGATCCCTCAAAGCAGTGGAAAATGAGTCAGGATGATAGTGGTGCTAGCGGGACAACGATCACGGGCGAAACGACCGTGATGGGCAAGCGTAAATACAAGGTGATCATCGTAGGTGCCGGCATGGCGGGATTGTCGTCAGCAAACCACCTGGCCAAAAACGGCTGCACGGATTTTCTCATCCTCGAAGGGCGCAACCGTGTCGGCGGCCGTATCGTTTCAATCGATATGGGATCGCAAAAGGTGAGCAAAAACAAGAGCACCCGCCTGGCACGTCGTAAACATGCAAAAGCGGGAGGGAGTTGTTTTTGTTGCAATGTGTGTTGCGGCTTATGTAAGTGTTTCCCGGTTTATCGATTGCACATTGCGCTGAAATTGCATTGCGACCGGGTGTTTTGGTCTTGTGACAGCGAGGGTTGATTGCAGATTTCGGGAAACACTTTGATAATACGCGAACAAAGATAAGAAATGTGGAGGTAATCTAAATATGAGCTCGCTCTTTTCAGATCGAGCTCGGTGCTAACTGGATCCATGGTGTCCTTGGAAACCCGATGTTCGAGCTAGCGATGCAGCACGGACTGATCAGCATTATCAACATACCAAAGCCACACAAGGTTGTTGCTGCGACGGAAGACGGCAAGCAGGTCCCATTTCAGATACTGCAAGAAATCTACGAGGCATACGTGTGTTTTCTGCGTCGCTGCGAGGAGTACTTTCTGTGCCAGTATCTGCCCCCGCCCGACATTCACAGTGTCGGGGAACACATTAACCTAGAGGTAGAGCTGTATCTGAACAATGTCGAATGCGAGAAGGAGAAACATCTACGGAAGCTTATCTTCGACTGTCTGCTGAAACGCGAAACATGCATCACCGGGTGCCATAGTATGGAGGAGATAGATCTGCTCGAGCTCGGTAGCTACACGGAACTGCAGGGTGGTAACATTGTGCTACCGTCGGGATACAGCTCGATCCTGAAGCCGCTGTGCGACAATCTGCCAAAGGAAAACATAGTTGTGTCGTGTCCGGTACGACGCATCCACTGGAAACGGAAAGCGGCCTTACGAACCGGTGCGTCAGCAACAATGAGTGCCAGCACGAACGATACGATTCTGGAGGAGGATGAAGATGATGGAAATGAATCGGACGATTCCGATCGAACCGTAACGGAGGTTCCAACCAGCGATGACAATGCACAAGCTGCTACCGGTGCAGATGAACAGAAACAAACCGAAGCGGCTCGAATTGTCAAAAACTCCACCGCAAATGTGGTGGTAGAATGCGACAATGGGTCGGTTTACGAGGCAGACCATGTGATTTGTACCCTACCGCTGGGTGTGCTGAAAGAGCACGGTGAAAAGCTGTTCGTGCCGGCACTGCCTCAGTACAAGATTGAATCGATCGATAGTTTACTGTTCGGAACGGTGGATAAAATATTCCTCGAGTACGATCGACCTTTCCTTAATGCGACCATCAGCGAAATAATGCTTCTGTGGGAGCACGAAGATAAAGGGGACGATGATGAGACGAACCAGGTGGAACCGGACGAACAGTGGCTGAAGGAGAACTGGTACAAAAAGATCTACTCCTTCTCGAAGGTGTCCGATACGCTGCTGCTCGGTTGGATATCGGGCCGGGAGGCGGAGTATATGGAGACCTTGCCGTATGAGCTGGTGGCCGAACGTTGCACGGACATTTTGCGCCAATTCCTGAAAGACCCGTTTGTGCCGAAACCGAAGCGATGTGTGTGCACTAGCTGGCGGAAGCAACCGTTCAGTTGTGGGTCGTACACGGCCATCGCCGTTGGTGCCTCGCAGGACGATATCGACAACATTGCCCAGCCGTTGTATTCGAGTCCGCATCAATCGAAGGTAAGTGGCTGAGGTTTACAGTAAGGATTTTATTTCAAGCATGATACGGTGTAAAACTGGATTCACATCTCTATTCGTAGCCCTCGGTAATGTTCGCTGGTGAGCATACGCACGCGAACTTCTACTCGACGGTGCACGGTGCCTACTTGAGCGGTCGAACCGCGGCCCAGATCATACTGACGCCGGACTCTCCGCAGGAGATTGTGATGGAATCGGACAGCAGCGATCTCAGCTCGTGGATTCAGGGCATCGCTCTAGATTAGTTACCCAAGCGCACGTGCATTCCCCCACCGGTCAGGACAGCTTCAGCTTCGGTCCTACTCCGTTCGATGTTCTACTGTATTGCAATAGGTTTTCCCTATCATTTTTCTCATGACACAGTCTTCCTCGCTCTACTCTTGTCCCGATGCAAAGTTTTTAGCTCATCTGACGTGGATCAAAGTGACTGAATAATATCGCTTACATCAGGGCGCACACGCAAACAAGCAGTGGAGACTCGTACGGCAAGTACACGGGAAGTCCTAATAGCTTAAAAGTATGTTAAGATAGTACGTGTAATAGCAGCAGCAGCGAAGGAAACAAGCTTACCAAAACCAGAACACAAAGCGGGCTCGGTTAGATTACGTTTAAATTATTAGTAGGGCAATCAAACAACCATTACTTATGTTCACAATGTCATTAACCGGCATGTACAATACGTTAACTTATAGCACAGTGTAACTCAATCATGACAATTCTCAGCGCTTGATATGAAGCATTTTGAACAGGAGAGCTAAACGCAGCAGCAGCAGCACGTACATTTGCGCACATTTAACGTGCAGAATTCTTCGTACTAGGATACTGTAACGATTCAACAAAACCGAACGAAGAGTGCGAGCAAAGAATTCGAGTATAAGTGATAAAGTATTGTAGGGATGATAAGATTACATTGCACACGCTTTCTTAGAGACGGCAGCATCATCTTCGATTAGTATTTATTCACCAATAAGTGCAGTAGCTTAGCCTCTGCCACTGGGTTCGTTTTTGTTTCGTTTTTTTTATATGGTTTATTGTCTTTTTGTGTTGTTACTTAATCTAGTCTTCGGCGGCGAAGATTCGCTTTGCATTATTATAGTGCATTTCCAGTTGAACCATGCTCCTTATTACCTTACGCAAAACAGTTAACCAATAGAAAGACAATGTTCGGTTAAACAATTAAGGAAATAATTCTTTGTGAATCGATTTTTTCCGTTCCCGTCGGTAATTTTTTGTTTAATAGAAAGCATTTCGTATATGTTAGTAGCTTCTTTTGTAGGCTGAATTATTCTGTTAAACGTAACATTCGTGTTTGATTTCAAGGAGATTTCGTGTTTCGTGGGGCGTTGCAAGCGATAGAAAGCAACGAATATGGTAAGGAACTGAATCGAGAGCGTGTAAGAAGTGATAGTGACATTATCAACCAAGCGACTAAGAAACGTGTGTTCTCGTTAGGACATGTAGAGTGTGAACGAAAAACAAGTATTTTGCTAATAAATAAAAGTATGTTTTGTGATGAAGCATAGCAGAGGAAACAATAAAATCACGAAGAATTGTTGAAAATAAAATTACTTTTCGTCTTTATTCTTCATAGGTGTAAGTATTACCAGAATTAATCCGAAATCGATGTAAGACGAGCGGTGTAAAAAAATAACCAATGTATCAATGTTTATTGTATGCTTAAAAATTTATTTCAATTTCAACACAGCTTTTGCACAAGTGTTACGAAACCGACGCAAATGTTCATTAGACACCCTGTGCGGATAACAAACAACACCCGAAACGTCAAAGTAACACACGCTCACCAACGCAAACAGATCTGTGAAAACAGATGACACAAAACAATGTTATCAATTTCGGGGTGCACACTTTTTCTCGCTGATAATCGGTTTTGAATCATCATTGCTAGAGATTTTTTTTTCCTACCAATCGATCTCTATCGGCCGTTTCTTGCTGCTGCAAGATAACCGTGCGTATAGTGCTGCCCAGTACACCATCAAGTACATCGTTGCCAAGGTTTCCATTTCCACTCTTGGAAGGAGCGCAGTAATCTTTGGTAAGATGGTTTCATCACCCGCGGAACGGCTGGCAACGGATTCGTCCGATACGACGGATGAGGAACCGGAGAAAACGGAACCACCAAATTCGGCCGAATGTGACTCGCTGCATAGTGGCCGCCAGCTGGTGCATACCATTCTGCCGATCAATGTGGACGTGCTGTTTGAGCTGCTGTTCTCACCCTCCAAATTCCTGATGGAGTTCCACGAGGTGCGCAAAACGACGGACATGGTGCCGGGTGACTGGAAGCTGAACAAGGATGGCTTGAAAGAGCGCGTCGTAACGCTCACGATTGCAATTACGCAAACGATCGGACCAAAGAATGCCCACGTCACGGAGACGCAAGTGATGCGCAAATGTTCACTGCCCGGGCAGCTGTACGCAATCGATGTGACCGCGGTGCAGGGCGGCATACCGTACGCGGACAGTTTCTACGTCACGCAGCACTACTGCATGTCACGGACGGTCGACAACCACACGGTATTCTCGGTACACGCACAGGTCCACTATCGGAAGTCCATCTTCGGGTTCGTGAAAGGATTCATCGAGAAGAACACCTGGGTCGGATTGGAGGATTTCTACACCTCACTGTTGCGCAACCTGCAAAGCGAGTACTGCATTCCACCGGCCAAGAGCAAGGGCCGCCGTACGCGGCGCAGCGTACACACACAAAACAAAGTGATCGAGGAGACGATTATCATCACGGACCATACCAAAGTGAAACCGATCCGGGTGCCGACGGTGGTGGGGGTGGGCAGTGCGGCAGACCGGAAAGCAACCAAATCCGGGTACCGGTGGTTGGTGGCGGTAATGTTGCTCCTGCTGATCGTGGTCAACACGATGCTGTACGCAAAGCTGCTGCAGATGGAGGAAATGGAACGTATTTCCCGGTTGGATAATAGTGAGGAGCTCGATTCGCTACTGCTTGCCAAAAGTGTCCGTACGCGGAACGATTGGTTGACGATCTTCCAGCAGCAGGAATCTCGATACAGTGACGAGATGCTCGAATGGCAGAAAGTCCTGTCGTCGGTGACGGCGATGCTGAACAAGGCCAGCGTGCTCTGCACGAAACTGTGCCGCATTCCCGACAATGCAACCAATGTGGGTGGAATGTAGAACGTTTTGGTTGTCTTCTACACGTTTCGGTGTGTAATCGTTTCTGTTCCTTGCCTAGAGTATTACGCTTATTCCGTATTCCGATACGCGTTTGGCACGCGCAATAGAGAATGTACCATATGAGGAGTGGATTGTACACATTTTAATGTAAAATATACATTTATTTTTGCGAACATTGGCTAGAGTTTGTTTTCTGTTTCGATTTCGGTTTGTCTATTGAATGGAAGGTTGTATAGAAGGTTTGAGAAGGACATTAGCGGAGGATTTTAACAAGCTTCCGGATGGGCTAGTTGGGATTACTCTTTGCTTTGTGTCGCTGCTGCGGAAGTGGTGGTTGGTGTGGTGGGTTCCGCATCTTTTTCTTGCTTAATTTTTACCGGCATATGGGAGGGCATCGGTCCGTCTTCACTGTAGTTACCCTGTAGTGTGATGAAGTAAAAAAAAAAACAATATAAAACATTAGAACAATTACAATTTGACTATACAAACGCAAAAACATTTACACTACTTACCACAACCTGCAGCTCAGCCGAGTCCGTTGTCGAATAGGGCGATATACCGAGCAGCACGTCCATGACCTGCTGCGAAACATGCCCCATCTGGTGTTCCATAATTTCTCGCGCATGTTCTAGCATCGGTTCGCGGAACTCCGGACAGCTTGTGATTGCTTCCTGGAGCTGTTGCGCCGGAAGCTGTATCAGTACGCCCAAACTCTGCGGCGTCAGCCGTTGGGCACACTTGAGAAACCCATCCCATACCACCTTCTGCTTCCAGACTTGCTTAAGGATGAGCCGCTGCAGCAGATTCGTGACGAACCCGGCCAACCGGGGATGAAGCGTAAGCGACTGGATGACGGTGCGCATTAGCAACGTTGGCAGGGGCGTTATTTCCACCAGCTGCTGCATCACGTTACCGAGCACGTCGTGCGTGTACACTTCCTTCTCGGCCAAACAGAGCGAGGTTGCTTTCACGATGAACTTCAGCTCCACCTTGCTCGTTTCGATGGTGTGCAGTGCGACGAGCAGTTCGACCGGGGTCAGCGGCAATTCTGCACTGCCGTACTCGGCACCGATGCCCAGCAACCGGTTAAACACCTCCTTCACGACGCCCGGGTTCAGTTTGATGAGTTTGGGCAGGGCGGTCAGAATTTCCTTCTTCGTTAGCCCATTGATGACGGGTATGAGGAGACGTACGTCGGACACCTTCGTTTGGTGTAGCGTGCGAACGCGTTCGACCAGATCCGGCGAAGGTATGGCTACGAAAGTGACGAATAAAAAACAAAGTAATAAAAATGGGTTGCGAAATGAGTGTACCGTTTAGCTTACATTTCTCCGTGAGTATGTAGATGATGCGTATGATGATCGTCTCGGAACCCTTGGGACATTCCTCGATCAAACGGAGCAGCTCCTCGCTTTCGGAGCCAATCTTCCGGATTGGACCCTCGATCGCTCGTATCACGGCGCGCTTCATCTCGGACGTCGCCTTAATGTACACCTCCGAGAAGCGCATCAGCAGCGTCTGATCGTACACCATCACCTCGAGGAACAGGCCCAAACAAACTTTCGCGAGTTCTTCCGTCCACGTGCGAGGATGTTCCGCTCGTCCGAATTCCGATGCAAACATCGACTCGGGTGGATTCTCATACTCCAGGTAGGCCAACCAAACGAGCGCTTGGTGCTCGATCGGTTCTGTCATAATACGGTGGACGGCAAACACGTTCATCACGTACTCGATCGCTTTGTCGCGGATCGTGCCGTTCTCGTAGTACGCGTACTTGAGCAGTATGTCCAGAAACTGGCGCTCTTTCGGTGGCCGTCGGATCAACAGATCCTTCGCTATCTGCATACCACAGTCGGCCAGCTCTTCCAACTCGCATATGCGCACCAACAGATCGATCAGTTCCTGGGGCAGCAAGGGAGCCTCCAGGTACAGTCGCTTCAGCAGCGATTCCTTCGGTCGGAACGTTTCCTTCGGCCGTTCAATCACGTTCGTTACGAGTCGCACGAGCAGCTGCGTGTACGGATACTGGGGACCATTGTCGTGCTTGACGTGTGTGTACCGCGTAAAACCCTGCATCAGCCCGTACTCTTCGAAAATCCACGAAAATGCCAAATCGATCCGCTTCGGTAAATCCTCCAGGATGTGCTCCAGGATGATGTCTCGCACAGGATTAACGAAAGACGCCCCGAACGCGGTTATGATGCGATTCCGCTGCGTGCTGACACCACCGATCAGTGCTTGCCGTTCCGCTTTCAGTATCCTTCCAACCGCATCGATCAGGAACGTTTCCTTCACGGCTTTCGGCAACGGTTTAGTGATTTCCTGCAGCTTTGGCATTTTAATGCGCTGTCGTACCTTCGGTTCGCCTCCACCCGCCGTTCCACCTTTCACCCGTTCGAGCGTTTCGCGTAGCTTACGCGTTGCTTCCAGCTTTTGCCGATCGTCCTCGGACATGGCTTCGTCGTCTTCCTCCTCGTCCGGTCCACCTTCCGGCACCTCATCGTCCGCCAGATCGGCTGCTGTGGTTGGCGTTGATGATCCTTCCCCGGAGTGATCGACAGCTTTACGCCTACCGGAGAGGATGATGTTCTTTTCCTCCTCATCGGTGATGCGTACCTTCATCGGTGGATCTTTCGTGAAGGCGGTCGCACCCGGACCGGCCTTTACCTCGCTCATCTGCACGGCTAGTGTTTGGGCGATTTTGGAGATGTACTGTTCCACCGTCAGCACTGGCATTGATTTGATGCTTTGCAAAGACTGATCGGACAGTTTTTCCAAGTTGGCGAGAACCAACTGCACGACTAGGTCCGTTTTTTGAAGTACCTCCTGCAGAAACTGCTCGTTTTGCTTGTTGGAACGATTTTTCTGCTCATTCAGTTCCTCGTAATCGATCTCCATCGTGCGCGGTTGATCGCGGCTCTCGCCCGTACCGTCTCCTTTTTCTTGTCGCATCTGCCCGTCCAACTTCGCGCGCTTAGCTGCCAGCTGTGTGGCCACCGAGTTCTCCAGCGCCCGTTTCGCTCGGCGCTGTTGTTCTTTTTTGTCCATTTTCGGAATAGCCCGCGTTATTTCGCCATTTGATGCGCCCAGATCGACCAGAATATGTGCAATCGTTGCTTGGTGTTCGTAGCTGGCCGGATGCTTTAGCAAATTCAAGAACTGCATCTTCAAATTCTTACGCACCGAACTAACCTGCGAGTTGGTGAGCGTTGGAGGCAAATTCGAGTGAAGATTTTTCAACGCCTCAATCACTCGCGTCATGGTGGAGGGACGCAACTTCGCGATCGTACACAGCGTACCCGTACAGGCGATCAGATTCACGGAGGAGATGTGTGAGGCACCGTGAAACTGAAGCAGCAGCTCGAATATGTTGGTCGCCTCATCTTCCAGCTTGCGGCGACGGATTTGCTTCATCGTGAGCGGTACATCCTCCAGCGAGAAATCATTCTCCCGCTTTAGGCTGTCCTCGTCCGGGTAGGTCTGCAGGATTACGACACCCTCGAGGAATTTGATTGCATTCGTGCGTATGCCATCGTTATCATCATCGATCATGTCCAGAATGGAGATTTTCATCAAACACAGCGTGTTCCAGGCCTGCTCGACCTCCTCTGGAATATCGTCCAGCTGGCAGATCCACTGTATCGCTAACCGGTAAATGGATCCACAGCCCTGAATCACGCGCTTCGTCACGTTTGGAGCCATGTCACGCAGCAGGGAAAACAGTGTACCGACCACCTTCGGAAGCATGGCAATGTGTTGCTTGCAAACTTGCTCTATGAATCCGGCGATTGTTTTCCGCACCTCGAAGTTAGGATCGTGCGCCAGGGCCAGTACATTTTCCAGGAACTCGTTCAACAGTTCCACATCCGTGTGAAGCAACAGCTCCTGTACCTTTGATATAATCTCACACTTCTGGGTGGTCGATGCGGTTTGCGTTTCGTTTAGCGCTTCAACAATCTGGGCAAGGAGGGAATAGTAACGTGAATAAGTGGTTCAAAGCAGGCTAGCTATTCGGCGATTGCCGGTTCCTTTCTCTACCTTCGTCCTAGCGTTGGCAATCCTTTCGTCGGTAAATAGCATTGCCGCTTCGCTGAAGCTGGACGACCCCCGCAGTAGGTTCTCCATGGTGGTAAGAGAACTCTGTTCGCTCTGGCGCAACTTGTACTCGTTTGAACTTTTCTACTAGCCTAGTTTGGATCTGTTAAATTTTCTTAAATTTATTTTAATTCGTATTGAAAAAGAAATGCCGCTAGCCGCTATTTAGGAATCGTTTTGCAGCTGTCATGCCAATGAAAACAATTCCCATGAAGCATGGACAGGTAATAATCCCCAGATCACCAACGTGTTTGCGCCTGTCATCAAATTAATAAGACAAAAAAAACATGAAAAAATGTTTATATTATGTTTTGCGAATATGTATCTCACTGTTTTAACATATGTAATGCCTAAAATATTGCGTATTTAACAAATCGAAAACAAAACTGTGTTATCAATACCCGACAACAGATGGCGCTTCACTTTAGTAGACGCAATCCTGGTAAATCAGTTGGCTATATCACCCTAAATGTACTGCTTTCATCGAACTGCCGTGTATTGGGTTATCAGGCATCCGTGAAGTTTCAAACGTCATTTATTTTATCAAGAAATTTAGACGCTCTCGTTTTCAGTAAAGTTCCGCGCAAGATTTTCGGTAATTTTCCGTAAACTTGAGGTAATTGAATAATTATTTTCCAATTTTGAAGTGCAACAGTTGCACGATTCACAGCACCAGTATCATAATATTGCTAAAATCCAAGATTTTCACGGTGTTCTTCTCGTGTTCCAAGCAGTCCAGAGCGTGTGTTGCAAAAGCAAACACAAAAGCCAGCTATCTTCCATTCCTCCTATACCAAGAAACCGGTGGGCTGTTGCATTCGACGAAAACCGCTTTCCCTCTCCAAAGCATCGAGCGTGCATCGTGGAAAACGAAACCAGAAGGCCATTGCGTGAAATTTAGCAACGGCGTTTGTGCGTGGCGTAAGTAGGCGCTGGTACTGCTGGTGACGAGACATAGCAAGGCTGCGGCGATCGCGCTTTATTGTCAGTGTGTGAGTGTTTGTGCGGAGGTGTGGTGGTGGCTGTAGACTACGCGGCAACACGATTTCCGTTGTTTGGTGGAAATCACGACGCTTGGCGGTGAGCGCGAAAATTCAATAGCAGTTACCCGAAAAAAGGAATTTCACCTCTTCGATGTCGGAATCGGATTCTAAAGCGCTGTCCGAGAGCGCGCAGGCGGGAGGTGATGAAACGATGGAAGCGCAAACGCCGGTAAGTTTCGCCGGGATTAGAATGTGTGACGCTAGCATTGCTATCAGCTTGCGGAGATTGCTCTTTCACGTTGGTGGTTGCATTTATGTGGGCTTGTTATTAAAAGATGGCAAATGTGCTGCAGTTTCTTAGTGTTGGTGTCGCCAAACAATGCAGCATGTATGCAATGCTTGACCGTGTTTGACGAAGATGACATGTTAAATTGGAAATGACGAGTTGTGTTTCGAAATACCGAGAATCGTGCTTTTCTGTTGGTGGTGGTGATGGTGGTGGTAGTGATGTTCGTACCATGTGCGCTCTTCGTACCTCTTTTTGCTCGTATTCGCGTAATTCGTGTTCGTGCATGGTGCGTTTTGTTCACACAGTGTGAATGCAAAAACTGAAAAAGAAGACAGAGCTGTATGAAGCAGCAATTGTACGTCCGTCGTATTTGTTACGTGTTTTGCGTGTAGTGTTTTGTAAAGTTGTGTTTGGCCCTAACACATCAGGGTAACTTCGACAAAATCATCTATATACGTTACTCTTCCCCACTAACACGCTCATGCGTCTGTAGTAATCAAAATAAGTAGTTTATTATTCCATTACTCTTTCGATTAAAGCGATAGACACGGTTGCTTTATATCTTCCATTACAGTATACAACTGTGAACATTTCGCAACCACACTCTTTAGGGTGTCGTTGTGCGACTATTTTGTTTACATTAAATGCACTCGTTTTGATGTTTTTATTTTCACTCTACGAAACGATTCGATGCGTGCACCGACGAACGCGATGGTGTAATAAGATACACCGCAGGGGCTCACTGTACGTTGATTTCGTCGTTCGTTACAATATGTGACGCAAACGGAAAAAATAGTGCAATACTTTTAGCATTTCAGTGTCATATTTTCGTATGTTAACTCGACGTGATATTGTATTGTAATGGACACCTTTTTGTAACGGTGTTATTGTTCCTACAGAGTAGCTTTAAAAAATCGAAATCGTATACTTACCACCACCAAAAGCGTTCTTATCATCGTTCGGCGAGTGCTATTATATTTCTTTTATTTTGCTACTCCAGTGCACACGTAGTGTATGAAAACCGGCAAACAGAATCCGCCTTTCTTTGTCGTCACGCCACGCCAGGGCTCGTCAAGTGACTCACAAATATTGTTCGACTCTTTGAAAACAATATTGCAATGACAAACATTTGTATCGAATAAATGTTTTGTAGCCGCTGCCGACACTGACCCGCGATAAGGTTGCCAAACACTGGCTGTCATACCAACACAAGTAATAAGCCGATGTTTTGTTTCACTCGGTTGAAGGCGGGAAAATTATGTTGCAGCAGGCACGCTTCGGTTTGATCCCGACTCGACAAGTTGTTGCAAGCGCGGCTGTACGCATACACTGCCAAGCCATGGCAACGTTTAGGCAGACACGTTCAATGAAAATAGTAAGCTATGTAAAAGGTGTCGAACCAATATTGGTATCTCCACAAAAAATGTTAACAATTAAACATTAATGGTTTTGCGCATAGTATCTATTTCAATATAGCTCATTAATAATATTCTCTGTATTTTATTATTGCAGACTAAACGTACTCCAAAGAGGAAAGCAAACGCATTTCAAAAAGAGAGCGAAGAACTGTTGAAAAATCTTGGCGTATCTATGGACTTGGAGGATGGACGCCGTCGCACACGGTCCAGTGCACGTGGTGGCACAACCACTACACCTGCTACTACTCCAGCAACACCTCCGGCAAAGCGCGCCCGTGGTGCCTCAAGCACCCCAAAACGTGGTGAGAAATCTACCGAGGAAGTAACAACTCCCTCCAAAGCGACGACTCCCAAAAAACGTGGCGGACTGCAACCGGAATCGAAAAAGCTAGTTGTTCTGGTAGATGCAGAATTGCCGAAAGAGTACACGCTTAATAAACAAGGTACGACAGCGGAGAAGAAGGATACCTCGAAGGATACCGCGGAAACCACGGTCAGTGTGGACGCGGAACAAGTTGATAGCGGAAAAGGTTCGGAACCTCCCAAAAAACAAGAAGAAAATGTTCAAAAGAAGGACATAAAGAAGCTATCCGAAGAAGATAGTAGCAGTGAGAAAGCAGTAGAATCAAAATCGGAAATTGTAATAGAGGAGAAGAAGGAAGAAATTATTGAGAAGAAAGAAACCCACGCCGTCGTCGAAGTCGCACAAGAAAAAAAGGAAGAACCCGCTCCAGCGAAAGAAGATACGGTAACGTCAAATCTTGTACAAACGGAGGAAACGGTCGAAGAAAAACCTTCCGAGCCTGAAGCAATGGAGGTGGATGGTCAGGAGAACGAAAAACCCACAGAAACGGTTAACGAACCTACACCGGAGAACCAATCGCAAGTGTCTGAGGATGGCAAATCAGTGGAATCGAAGGCTGATGAATCGAAATCAGATGCGGAAGCGAGTGAAACGAAGGTGTGTGAAAGTAACGGAAGTGCTCCTGTCACCACTGTAACCGCACCGGAAAAGGCATCGGAAGCGGTGGAGGAAGTGGCGCCAACACCAGTGAAAGAAGAAGATGTGGAAAAACCTACCGTGGAATGTAAAGAAACAAATAACACGGAGGCAACACCAGCGAGTGTACCGGAGGTTTCGAAGGAAGCGGAACCGGCCGTTACTAAGAATCCAGCAGAGGTTGTAAACAGTACAGAAGAACACACGAAGCAGGAAAAGAAGACGACAGCAGATGTAGAATCGGAGGATGTAAACAACGTAGATTCCACAGAGGAGAAAGTGGGCGTAACAAATGGTGAGTAATTAACAGCGTCACGAAGCGAGGCTTGGCCCTATTGAAAATGTTAACTTTTCTTCTCCAGTGGAACCGAAAATTGTTTCCAATGAAACAACCGCCACCACCGTGGAACCATCGCCAGCGCCGTAATATTTGTGAACGACAATCAAACTAGCAACTTTAAATCGGGACTATTTTGGACGCATTAATGATTAGTTTCTTTTTGATTTTCTTGATTTACCGTTACGTTACCTTCGGTTCTTGTAATAAAACTATTAGCAAGACGGAAAGGATTGTGGGCGAAAGAACTAGATGGAAGCCCGTACAGCCAACACTGAACGTATTCGAAAAGTTCAAAAAAGAAGGATTTCTATCGTTACTTTAAGTTGTTAATTTTGCAATCCCTAGCATTATAGCTCCAACCCTGTCAAAATGGTTGCATTTTGAAACCCGAGGTTGTATTTCGATCGTCATGTGTCATTTTTGCACCCATGTTTTTTTTTGTTTAACAACATAGTTTTTGGATCATTTTAAATTGCGATCTCTTTATCTCTTGGATATTTTCGATTTTTTTTCTGAGTGGCTATAAAACGAATAGTAAAAATGAATGCAAATTCAGTTTATAGGATAACCTTTACACAAACGGACCCATACACACATTCATGCAAGTTTGGTAATATCTACAGAGCTGAAAACTTAATTCAAAATTTGTACCTACATCTTGATAGGTAACACGAGTGAGACGGAGTTTAGGAAATGAAATATATTTTTCATATTGTAAACTATTTTTTGGAGAACGAATGATTGTTTTGTTGTGGTGTCGTTGTTGATGAGAGAAAATAGTCACTATATTAGATAACAGCCAAGAACGATATAACACACTGCGAAAGAAGAGCGTCCGAGATTAGAAACCTTGAAGTAAGCATCTTTTCTTCCTGAATTGGTAGCGGTTTGCGTTTGACATGCGAACATTATCGAAAGCAGGCAGTGCAGGCACGCACAACAACCACTATCGAACAGGAAATCATATCCAAAAAAGGAAGGCTACAAATTCTAGTTATTGCCATCGTAGGTTATAGTCCATACAGATACACAGAATGCCCCAAAACTCGGACGGACAACATCAGGGGAGCGAACTTCTAAATCGGTTCACCGGAGGCGAGCCCTTACGATGAGTTACAGGGTAGTAAGAAAAGCTGTAGAGTTTAATAGTTGTTAGAGTTTTTTTTTTACGTTGTTGAACGTAATTCTGCAACAAACAATTGCGCATTATACGAAGAAACGGAAAATTTGAGCAAAAAGTGCGACATGCGAAGACATTCTTGTCTATTTCGAAAATTAATATTGGTCCCGTTGCGTTATGCGCGTTGTTTGTTTTAGTAGAATGTAAGTACTCTATTTTCTAGAAAAGGAGGAGCGGCGGAACCAATACGACTTTGGCGAAATAAAACCAGCAAACTATTCAGGTTTAAGAGTGAACTATATTTACAACATTACGTGTGCGGCCATGCAGCGCTGACACGGGCTGTATTGAATAATAAAATGATGAAATAATAAATTCAAGGTCGTATAAATTCAAGAATCAAGCTGGCAACGGGAAGGCAACCTGTAGCGCGCTGTAATATAACTCCAGTCTAGCAATTTAGCGTTGTACAAATCTGGTGCGGAAAATGGTACAAAACAAAATGCGATTTTTACACGAAACTTATACAAACGATGATAACTGAATGGTGCGGAGGAAGTGTCTGTAGTTTGTGGGTGGGAAAAAACTCAGAAGGGTTGGAAAGTACTGGGAGAATGGGCCGTTTGGCGTAGGGTTTTGTGCAGATTTTTTTTTTATTAAAATGTTCGTCGTATTTCAGATTGGCTTGTGTTTATGCTTTACTGTACGCTTTCCAATGGTTGAATGAAAGAAATCACTCTACAAAATCGATGACGAAGAAAATGGTTTCCTTCTACAATTAAAATCAATATCAAACCATTATAGCAACAAATGGCGATGGCCAAGGATGTGAATCATCGGGACGAGGGAAGATCCTAAAAAGCTTCGATGTGGGCTTGCTCGGAACGGTTAATATTAAGGTAAGCACATTCGCGGGAGTACAACACGTAAAAACGACAAACTCTTTGTTCCCACACTGTGTGCCCTATTTCACACGAAATTGTCATAAACCGGTTACCTAAACGTAAGGTAATGTTTGTCATTAGCAGTATGTCTTGCAGACGCAACACCATGAGATGATGTTACTCCAGCCTTAGCCAGGGCATCGTAAAAAGTCCCACAAGCTTACACTTAACTGGATCAGAAAAATGACACCCGTTTTTCGTGCATCAGTAGCAGCAGCACGTACGCACCGAACCCATCGTTCGCTGGCGTCCATCTCTGAAGGGGGTCTAAAATTCGCACTGAAAAATGTCACAGTTCAGCAAAAAGTGCACCGGCCGTGTAAGACAAAGGGTTCGCCGCCCTTAAGCCGCCACACCGGTCTCTTAACGGAACGAGTTTACCGTGTGGCTGATTGGGGAGTGAAATGCCACAGAAAGCACTCGACACGATTCATCACCCCGAGACCGGACGCACGCCCGCAGGCACTACGTACGGGCACGCGGTGGGTAGTGTCCATTGTTTTATGTTCAGTTTTGTTTCATGACCTATGCCAAAAGTGGATCATCGCAGATTTTCTCCCGCCTCGGCGCGCCGTACACAGTGACGGCCAGTGTCGTCGATGACAGACAGGCGGTGCAAATTGCAAAGTGTGCGCTACCAATGTAGCTGCCAAACAAAAAACGATCAAAAACCCGGTGGGAAGCTGTATTTCACGCATTTAACGCGGCCACCGGTGAGGGAATGGCGATTCGCAGATCTAGTAACCATGGTGCGTCGCTGGGGAGGGATGAAAAAAATACTCGAGCTACCGTTGCGGTGCGTTTTTGATGGGTCTTGAACATCTCTTGCCACGATAAACTTGTCTTCAAGATCGAACACCCCAAAAACACGTCGTGGGACCTTGGGATTGCAATAGGAGAGAAACAGCAGTAATTGCCCATAAATAAGGTAAGATCGCACCCCGATCGTTGTACGCATCGGACTATCACTTTGCGCTGAGAGCAGTTGGGGTAGCTCATGTGTGGCCGCTGCCAACGATCACGTTTTTCCAGATCCTCCTCGCGGCGGCTTGTGACGCAATACTAAATAATCATCGTTCCACCGGCGGCCCCATCGGTCCGTTGGGGTGTGCAGACTCCGGTTCCCGCCGGCGCTTTATCGAAACGGGATAAGCACGTGGGATGGATTACCGCGTCCGTCGATGGCATAGAGTAGAGTACACGCGGGGAAATTGCATCACACACGACATCGCCAGCGAGGGAGATTCTTCACGGGCACCTTTCGGTGCTTCCACCTTTCACTGTCTTTACGGGAAGGCCGCCGATGTGCGTTGCGGTGCGAGTGTGTTAGGTTCTTTTTGTTACCTCTTGATGGAATCGCAATAATCGGCGGTGGAGCTTTGAATTGGAAAGGACTTCTGTCTTTCTCGCTCTCTCTCCCCCTCTTTCTGTTGGTGTATGTGTGCGCGCGCGATTGGGTTAGGCTGATGGCGGACTGTGAGAGGTCAAAGGTTAAATTGAATACACCTGTCGTCTGGCGGTGAGGTTTCGTTTGTTGGCACCAAGCTTGATCGGGCTGGTTACTATCACTTTCCAACAGCCATTCCACCATAAAGATAGTGTAGACAGAGGCGCATTTCGATGGCGCACGGCAAATATATAAAAATCTTTATTTTATCATCCACCCAAGAGGCACATGAAAGGAAGATGATGCACACCAATCTTTTTTTGAGGTATTTTGTGTTTCGAGCGGAATGATGAAATGCAGATGTGCATCGTGCAAAATTTCGTTCGGTAACGAAAGCCGATCCGCTTGCGCGGAACAATAAACCGCGGACGCTCAGGGCATTAGTCCGTTGCAGCGTGGGTCACAGGCAGAAAACAAACTGGCAATTAACAACCGCGCATCATCCAATTACGGTCAGAGTCTGCAGCCGGCGTGGCCTGCACGGGTAGGGGAATTTTCCTGGGAATGTTGCCGGACGGAACCAACCAATGATTAAACTTCACCGAGACGCGACCGCTCGATGCTGTGGAGAGGGGTACCTATCGTGGATCACATATTCCGGTGCGCTCTTTACCTTTGCTGCCTCATAGTCGTGATTTCTCGAAAGGAATTGTTTGTTTAGTTGGAAGGCGGTTTTTTGTTTGGAAATTTTTAACTCTTCCAACCGTTCATCACTAAGTTGTGCGATGCGTGAGACGCGTGTCGAGCCGGGTTATATTAATATGCATATTTTCTTTCGTTTTAGAATGAGCTTTTGAAGCAACCTCTACCTCCGTCGGGCGCACACTCGTGACCCACAAGAGGACGACTTTAGGCACGGTGTGGCTGTGGCCGATTGCGAGCATGACGATCACGATTATGATTACGGTCTGGGCTGCCTGGGAGCGCATCACTCAAACATCAGCTCTACTCCGCTCCGGCGGCGCTCGATTGCGTAACGTTGTTAATGTAGAAATTAGAAATGGGCAAGATTGAAATAACCGCCGTTCGGTTCGGTGCCGTCCGGTGCCGCCTGGAAGCGTGTAGGAAACATAAAGGCATTCAAGTGATTTGTTGGAACGTTAAACGATGCAGTGGCTCCGACGGGGGGAAGAAATAAAGATGCAATCGGCAGCGAATCTTGCACCGAAGGAACCTTTCTCTTCCACGGGGTGCGAGCGAGCGCTTGTTTCCATATCAACCACAGCCTGCTGCCGTGATGTGCGATTTTGCGAAACGAGCTGATGGGGAACCGTGTGCGTACAGTTGTTCTACGCAGTTTCCAAGCAAATGTGTGCTCAAAAGCCCCAAGAACATCAGGATGGTGTAACGTGGTGGTTCGAAGATTTAGCAAAGTCTTTCGAGCGCTCATCAATCAATGATGCGATGCGGTGGAGCTTATGCGCGACATGCATACGCGAGATGCATAGAACATTTAGCAACGTTGGTTTATGCAACAGTGCCGTCGCCAGTGCGTTATTGCTGACCAGACGGTGCAGAGGATTCGACGAGTAACAAGTAACAAGCCACGGTACGCTTGCATAACCTCAACAGGTCTTCTTCAGCCGATAGTGGAATCAATTTCCTACCCCACTCACACCGTGCTACTAAAGGGATGCACGTACGGTGCACGGGTAAAACGCTTCGATAATGATGTCGTCGTCGGTTTGTGCTTAATCGCTGAAGAATGCTCCACTGTTCATCACCGAAACCATCGCGAACCGGTGGAGCTGTTGAAATGTTTGTGAAAGTTCAGCCACCCGTCGTCGGTTTTGTGGCCAGCGCATCGGTCCCGTTGTTTGCCTTCCAAGGTGTAGATGAGTGGCAGATTAGGGGGGTGTTTTTTTTTTGTCTTTCTTCGTCCTTTCCTTCGAACCGCCGGGTAAGTCCTCTCCAACAAGCCCGGTGCGATTTGTTCGCGCGCAAACACGCACACCATCAATCATGAAGCCGTGCAACACATCGCGCACAATACGTCTAATGATCCGTGTCACTTAATGTGGTCAAATTTGACTGTTTACCTACTCTCATAATCGCTCGCCAGACTGACGGGAACGGGCAATGGTGACGATCCACTCCAGTCGGTGGTCGACGAAAAAATCCCCACCGTAAGTGTTTTCCTAATGAGAAGGGGTCTCTGTGTGTGTGTGAAGAAGCGAACCTAATATTCGATGAGAGCAGATGTACACCGGAGAGTGGTTACCGTTGGCCAACGTAACCGAGGCAGGCGTAAATGATGGGTTTCCCTGTCACCGGCTCGTCGAAAGGATATATGTCGGTCAAGGTCCCCAATGGGGTGGTGAATCTGGGAGAAGCCAACCTGGGCCCGTGGTGCGATCATCGCACGAACTCGCCAGCTTTATATTCCCTTTATCGAGTGAATACCGCGCAGCGGGCAATGAAAACGAGAATCTTTCGGCATGCTGATGAAGACGCTAATTTCGGTGTCGTTTGGACGTCGCAAAAAGTAAGGTTAAAGTAGAGTGTACCGATTCCGAAGTTGTTTCGTTCGACGGCGAGGGTCATCGATGATAACGTGCCTTACACTCCAAAACGGCATCTGCGTAATGGCTTTGTAGCTTCGCGGCCTTCAAGGGTTAATTTATATTTTTTATGAATAGAACAAATTGGTTAAATAAACCGTATTAATTTATTACACAGTATAACTTTTATAAATTACAAGTAAAGCTTGTATTCCAACACTTTCACTATACCAATGAAAAATTGGCATCATCAAAGGAGGCGAGTCTTTGAAGCGAAATCTATTTGACGTTTATTTGAAGAATATTTTTGTTGCTTTTAGCCTGAGGGAACATCGATTATTCTCACGTTTACTCTTATTTACCTAGAATATTTATTTCAAAATAGATTTTTTCAGTTTTTTATATAAAAAAGTGTAGCATAACAGGTGATTCACAGCAAAGATTTATACTCACGACAAGCTTTATAGAGCATCAACAATGAAATTACGTCCGTAAACTGGTAGCTTATTTACGCGATATGCTATCTGAAACAGATTTGTCAGCCCACCATCAGATGTGCTGCTGCCGGCCCGACCACAACAAATCCAATTGTGTCTGTGTCGGACAACATAATAGCGAGCGAGATTCAAATGTATGCCTTCTTTTATCGGAAAGCATCTGCCAGCGCCACATTCAGCATTCAAAACATACCCGCTAGCACTAAATTTCAGGCAGCGAGCCCGGGTGCGAGAAAAAAAAAA
>JXWZ01011693.1:0-12675 GCA_000956215.1 Anopheles farauti No. 4
TGTGTAGGGGACATTTTCCCTATGCAGCTCGCCAGAGAGCGGGAAGGGAAGGTAAAATTAATTAAAATTAATCTGTTGAGCGACCAACCGTACACACGGGGTTGGTGGTAAGTAACAGGGATTTCGATCCTTATCGAACGCATGTTCATCCTCACCGGAGACGGCGTGCTGTTGGCAACTCGTTTCCACATTCCCGGGCAGGTGACGATTTATTTTAAATCAAACCAATCAAACCAAATTTCGATCAGTGCTTTTCATCGAATTTGTTTTTTTTTTTTGCAAGATATTACGTTTGACCATTGTCGAAGGATGGACTGGACCGGTTTTGCCTGGGTTATGTTCGGTAATTGGTATTTATGTTCACCGATGTTGCACCGGCTGGCATGGCAAGCAATCGAAACCAAAACACGTCTTTTTACTATCGCCAAACAACGTGGCGCGTTCGTCCACGTTCCAAACGATCCCATTTTCGGTGGATCTTTGCGTATTTGCATAGCTCACACCGATAAGGCTCGTGTCTTGTGAGGGAAAAACGATTCTGGTACCAGCTGGTAGCTTCGTTTCGTTTCTTCGAGCCCATTTATATTCAACGCGTCAACACGTCATGCGCCTGGATACAGCCAATCGTGGAGGAGAGAAATTCAAAACCTAGCGGCAAAATGCCAACGGGTGTTGCAGAAGGCGAATCGAAATTGATCGTCTGTCAGATTATCACTCGTTTAGGATTTTGGAAGCTTATTGTCGATGGTCGTGAAGTTCTTTGTTACATCGGTCATTGGTACCATGATGTGTTTCAGTAAACTGCTTCATAAAGATTGAACGTATGAAATACACTGGTAGTACTTTTCATAGTGTTCCAACTCCATTTTTCGTTTGTAGTCAAAACCCCAGATAAAGCCGTGATGAATTGAAGATTGATGCATCAAACAAGCACCGGAAACATCGAGCAATTTCTCATTAAATTTGCAAGAGTAACTTCATTTTTTGCCGTCACCACCTATATGATAAAACCTGCACCAAGGCTCAACTCTTTCCATCCGTTCTTCGCTTGCAATCGACTCCCACCGTCTCCGCTACATCCGTCCGGGATGGAATTGAATTTTGGATCACGTTCTGACGTCAGTGTCTAGGGAAGCGTCCGTGCACGTGCACCAGAGGCGAAATGAAAGTGAAACACTGAGGGATGTGTGCAGGTTTTGGTGCATTGCTGGCACATGCCGAAAAGATGGAGAAAATCAGATAAAGTTGATTTTTTGAATCTATTTTTTCTGCAGCCATCGGCGTGCTTGTGTCGTTGATAAGTATTGAGTGGGTTTTAAATTAGTTTTCTCTCTATTTATTTTCCTTTTTAGGTGAGTTCACTATGACGGGACAGAGGGATGCAGTTTTCGAAACAGGTACTGCTACTTTGTTTGGTTAAAAATTTTCTCAAAAATGTATTTTTTCAATAGCTATAGATAAAACTATAAAAAGAATTGATGAAAAATAATGTACTAGACAAAGTAGTTAATTGACATTTTGATCTAAAGATGGCGCCACTGAAGCTAAAGTTTTTGAGTTTTTTTATTAATATTTCAATAAAAGGACTTCAATAAACTACATCCTGAAATGGAATATTATATGTTTTTGAACTCATTTTATTTAAAATGCAATATTGTTTCAAAATGGGATTTTTTTTGGATTAAATAAACTATAAAATTCCTCCTGAAACTCCGAGACCCAAGAGTAGTATGAAAATTTGAAGTGACATTGATTTTTTTCCCGATTCTTGTACGATGTATCTTATCAGTTCTTAGCAAAATACCGAACGGAAATCCCAACACCGTTTTCAGACATCCTGAAACATCGTTTTTTTCCTTCCAAAACAAGAATAACCTACATTCTATCTCCTTCTTGGCTATTGTGTCAAAAGAGTTCGGACCGTTTTTTTTTTGTTGTTCACGATACCTCATCGTAAGCCGAATGTTTTCGCTAGAAACACAATCATTGTTCCATTTCCAACGCAAATGCCTACCGTGAAAGACTCCCGCAGCAGCGCGTATGACCAGCGGAAATCCCCGTCCGATTGTGCTTTGACTGTCACGATGTTGATTTTTGGGAAATTCCAGTTAAAAGCTTAATCCCTTTGCAAAACACGGCGTGTGTCTGTTGGAGATTCGCGCGCCCGCCGGACCGTGCGCTATTGATAGGCAAACCCGGCAGCCAGCATCGGGTGGTGTCCGAATTGTTTCATTTGTTTTCACTTCATTTCGAACGGTTCGTGCGAGAACGCGCTCCGGGAACGTGTTTCCGGTGCCGCAGAAAGGTTTACGCTTCAATAATCGAGCATCTAGACATGTGGCGGCCACGGGCGCCTCCATGTGCTATGGCTCGCGTTATCTCTGTGAAGAGGTGGAAGCGTTGCTGGTGCTCGGTTTCCGTGCATCGATCATCGGTGTTTGTTTTGTCACGCGGAAGTGAATTGTTGTTTGGTGGTTTGATGCGATTGTGTTGCTTTTTCTTTTCCACCCGGTTCCAGCACGTGCAGCAGCAGATGTGCGGTTGCGCTGTATGAGTTGTTGCTCTAATTAGAGATCATGTATTCTCCACCCGCAACGAAGACACCCCAGTCCTAGAGGAATCGAATGGAAATGTTTTCAATTTGTGAAGCATTTTTCTGATCGGTGTGCACTAGAAAGGAATTTATGGGCCATAAAAACAGCTTAAGACATGGACGCATATAGCGCTGCCTGTTTGTGTGGCTTGCAAAGCAATTCGAATGAAATCATCATCATCTTCAGATAATTCATTCCTGGTACAAAAATGTCATACATCCTCTGTAGCGCTCGTTCTCTCCGGCGACTCATCTACCGCATGACGAGTGTGTGATTTAATTCAACGACCTACCACATCTCTAGAAACTGCAACGCAGTTCGTGGCGATTCTGTTCGCATTCCAAATGAGGACGGTTGAAAACGACACTGCCGCTGCGCACGGAGACGAACTGGGATTATCCCACTGCCTGGAGGTATCTTCGTGGTGACATACGCATCCACATAGCTTGCGGGCGTGCAGCATGCACTATCCGGCCACCGGGCAGACACATCAGCATCAAATCATACAAGGGACGTTGTTCGGTGCAGTGTCTTTCGCTCATCCCCATCGACGGGCGGTACAAAAAAAAACCCGCCCGAAAAGCGAAGAAGCGACTTATGCACTCTTTCGATTATCATGAATTTTCAACTATCGTCATCATGAGCTCGAAGTTTGCCTCGCTATCCTCTACGAGTGCCGGCAAACGGTAGACAAACGCGTCGACCTCTCCGCTTCGCAGAGAGAACGAACGACAGAGTCTTATCCGGAACGGGACGAACCCCCAGACACGAAGGACAAGATAGTGTCCATAACTTTGGGAAATTGCAATCAGCTGAAGCACGCCAGCGTCCACAAAGCAAGGATGGCAGTTTGGTCGGGTTGCCGAACGGAGCGCGGAAAGGAAACAAGGGCACAAAAAAAAACACAAAACGCCACTGGAATCATCGTAGTTATTCGCATATTTCGTCCGAACGTTTGCTCATATGTTTCGGTCCGGGAATTTATGACGGAACGGTCGGCTGGCGTTGGGCGGAACATATCGCCCCGGATCTTTGCAACCTGTTCGAACCGTCCGTCCTGGCGTCGTATGCACCAAGCCACACCGTAACCTTCATCGTTGACGGAATGGAGATTCCGGTCGTATCCTCTTCGGCGCAGAACGGGTTTCTTTAGCTTCTTCACCGCTTCCGGCAGCGTCGTGTGCTACGATCTTTTAGGTTTTACTAACTTTTTTCGTCCATAAAACCAGCATCCCTCGCCCGCTGGTGGTAATAAATTTGAATATGTGTTTATGGGAAAGTTTTCAGCATTTTTTTTTTTTTTTGCCGTTCGGATCTTCCGTATGAACTGTTCCCATTTTTGCTGTTGCACTTGCACTGCTTAGGTTGTATGGGTGGGTGGGTGATGAAGTTCAAACCGAGGGGGGGGGGTGTGTAAGTATGTTGTACTTTTTCCCAGAAATCACCCCTAGATGATGGTAGTAATGGTGATTTATGAAGTGATTTCCTTGTTTGCAGCGGAATTTCCCAGCAAAGTATCTTTGGGTTTGATATATAGCTCCATGGTTTGTCGGAACAACCAGCTACCAGCCCTTTCAAACCAGATAACAAGTACAAAAGCGAGCATTAAGCGCTGTGTGATAACATTATGAATGCTGCTGTTGGTTCTTGTAAAAAGGTACGATGAAGAATTAAACATCGAATAAATGTGATCGAAGAGAAACGTCATGTTTGCAAACACTGCGATGTTCTAGTTCTGGCGAAATGTAGGTCCTAGGAGCATTCAAACCTTTTCACAACCTCGAAAGCTTTTACGCGGAATGCATAGTGGACAGGGTATAATAATAAAATATGTTATTTAATCATGGATCTAGCCAATCGCCGAACTGTCTAACGTCAGGTAAAGACCTTCACTTACAGTACACCTCTTCTGTGAAGTACCTCATTAATTGCGGTTCTTAGCTTTTAGTCCATCTGCAGACTTTCTCTCTTCCCCCCAGATCTCTTTTTCCACAAGCTCGTGGAAGATCTTTGACAGGGATAGCATTACCGTTTTCATGCCGTTTTTCACCCCGCTTTTTCTTTTCCTTGCGATCTACCACATATACATGCGCTCAACAACTCACCCGTTCATCCTTTCAGCGCTCATTTTATGGCGCAATAGGTGCTCATAGTTATCTATTCCATTCGGCAAGCCACACAGTGTGGGCGTATCGTTATTGTCCTTTACTTCTGTGGGAGCAAAACGACGAAACCAACTCCGAACCGGGCGTCGCAGCCGTTCCATCGTGTGGAAACGTGCAACAAGAGGCACAAGTAAGATATTGCACAACGCCGAAACTACTTCGTGTGGCACGTCGCAATCGGGTACGTCTGGCGTAAGGAGCTGTACAGGATGGGGATCCTTTCTACACCCACACCCTCGTTACACCGCACACCCGGGCGCACATCGTCAAGACCACTACGGGACGGCATAAGAAGCACAAGATAATCGCTTGCCGCAATATAGCTAATGGTTGCTTTAATTGCTCTCCGGGCGCTAGAGAGGTTGTATCCTTTGGCTCTCCGGGATGCTGAGGATGCTGATCGGATGGATTAGGTGTACGGTTGCTAGCAGAAAGGATGCGATACTAGTGCCGGGATGAGTGCTCGGACTTTGTACCTCGTGGTGGATGACTTCACCGGAAAAAGCATCCACAAAACGTACAACGGCAAACAAATTGAGTTACCCAAACTAGGACCAATCATTGAGGTACGAATTTTCGGGTGCCGAAAAACTAAAACCCATTTTTGTTGACTAGGCTTTTGGGATGACTTGGTGTTTTTATTGCTATGAATGCAGGAAAAAGTAGATGCAGAACTAATTGACCTTATTTCAAGCTCCAGACTTCCACGAACTTCCGTGGTTTTGGATGGATAGGAATAATACAACAAAGTTGAATCCTCCCAAATATGTCCCATACTATGAGACACAAATAACTAAAAAATATTCTTTATTTTTCAAAATATGTCTTTTTAATATAAACATTTTTGATTTTTTTAATATTTGATTAAGCATTTTGAAGGTCCTTCTATGTCTCTTCCGTATCACCTACTCAGCTTGAAGTTTTGTATTTACTGCGATACTGCGATATAGGAGGAAGATTATTCCTGTACATATTTCTTAAAGATGGCTTAAAGGTGATCCTATCTTCAGATATCTATAGGATCTTATAAATATCACGCAACAAGCGCCTCCAAATCCAAACATCTCTTCATATAAGCTCCGAGTTAATTACTCACACTCTCTCCACAATCGGCTTGAAAGCTTTTAACACGAGCAAGGGGAGTATCATGGTGGTTCGTGGCCGACAAAACCCATCACTGATAAATAATGGAGCTTTGGCACTCCCGTCCACCCCATTTCCGTACCCATATTGTGTCGGATCAATCCATTTAACTTCATTTGTGAGTGGCTGGAGTGAATGAAATCGCTCGGCAAACACACGTACGCACACATCCTGAATGTGTATACCTTTCATTTTCCGTTCAATTAATGCACCATCTCCTGGTGGCTTCACCTGGCCCTGCTCCGCCCGGGAGGAGAACAATAAACAACTTCCACCCATTACCAGAGTTACCGTTTTTCCCCGCCTTGCCTTCTTCCGGAGTACTTACCGCGCAGTTGGACAGATGAGGTAGATACAATCCGGTGTTTTGCGCACTCCGAACGCTTCCACTTCCATTATGACTGGTACATCAGCAGGGTAATAAAATTTCGCACGCAAACATCACACCTTTCCGCCTGCCGGGTTTTTCCTGCTCGGAAACGCCAGGATCGAACCCGATGAGCCAGGACCAGAGGCACCTACATACTACAGGCAAACATCCTAACAGGTGATCGAAATGATACTGCCGTTGCTGTTTTGATGCACACAATATTGCGCCGCTGCAACGACGCCCCAGGTAGGTTTGCAGCTCGGATAAAGTTTTCTCTACGCTGCAATGTATCCGGCACGGGTGGGATCGGAAATGAAATTATGAAACCATACGAGAAACTTTATCTGCCGGGCGATGACGCAGCCGTCGGTTCGAGCTGCCGAAGCTTCTAGCCCAATTTTACCCTCACCGGTCACGGGCTCCGAAACTTGTTCACCGGCGTGTACCGCATCGTAAGTTGGGTGTTGTGTTTTCCGCTCGAAAGTTCGCTTTCTTCCGGTGGCTGTGGTATGCCGTTTTCCCTTCCAGCTGAAGGCGCTTCACTCGTAAAATTTTAAGACACACTACATCTTGTTACGTGAGAAAACATGCATGGGGCGTGTGTACCAAGACATTGGTTTTTAACTTCAAAATGAATCGAATTGTGCACTAGGTGGAAGATGTTGTTCAACCGCAGCCCTTAAAGTATCAAAACAATTGGCTCAAAACGCGCTCAATGCCCCGTTGATGCTGTCTTTAACTTCCTATAGCCCAAGTCAAGTGATGCTGATGACTATCGGCGGCGTGAAGAAGCCCACCGCCCGGTTCCATTAAAATCACCTTGCATAATGATGATCGGTGATGAAAATAAATCGTATTTATACACATTAGATTGCATTAGCCGCTGACGAACCCGACGGTGCATGACGGAGATGGAGCCCTTTGAGGCAGATTGGAGTAGTCTTCGCCGCAGATACGGCGAAGGGATGTTTAAGCGCCGGCTCGCTCTATTTGTATCATGATAAATGCTTCCATACTGATAACGTATGGGTCCCGATGCCCATGTTCGCATGTTAAGAAGGGATTTCAACGTCGCACGTTTGTCAGGCGCTCACGGTAAGCAGTACACGGCCAATCCTCGTGCTGTGCGTCAACTTGACGAAGGTTCTTGTGGGGAGCTAAAAAAAAACAGCAATAAAGCCGTCTTGAAGCCTCTTCATAATGCTCCTAACATAAGAGATTTCTTAGAAATTTTGATGTGACTTTTTCCCGAAACCCATGACATGACGCATGATCTATTGCTTGAATTTGGACCATTTTTGGAAGCTTCGAAAACAAATGAAAAGTTTATTAATGTGTTTATTGTTTCTTAAATTAAATCTCAAAACAATTTCCTAGCTTTTGAATATATTACTTGAAGAATTTTTCCAATGCCAGTAATGCTTCTTCATGTGAATTATTACTCCCAGCAGTTGTATTATTGTGTTCATCACCACATAAAATTCAACTCCACGGAAGCATTCATTCCAAGAAATGAAAATTTTCATTTCATCAAATAAATTTCCCATCTCACCACACTCCCGACGGGCTTTCACTCCCGCTCCTCATGTCAATAAACATCCGGTGCTTGTTAAACTTGTTTAATTTTCGTCTAACAACCAAAGGCACGCTCCGTTCTTGCAAATACGAACTCCTGGTCCCGGTCTGGAAATGTTTCGTTCGGAAGCCTCCCAATGCTCGAGTGCCGAAGTGAATTGTAATATTTTTACGAGACAAATTTGCAGTACCCATACATTACTCATCTTTGAATGATGTTTACCCCGCCCCCGGGTTCGTAAGCCTTTATTTTTTGTCGTTTCCTTCCCCGGCAGGATGCATGCGGGTGCGAGTGGAGAAATGTTTGACGAATCCAATTTTCATCTTCTCGTGGCAGCGGCGGTCGTTGAGTTTGAGGCAGAGCACTGCTCGGAAAGAAAGGCAACTAGACACATATTTTCTTCGTTCGTTGACATACACACATGCCCACAAAACCGGCATCCTTTTATCGGCCCTTCGAAGATACTGTGATTGTACGGACGGTTATCCTGCCCGCGTTGTGTCTGGCAGACGTCGCACAAGAAAAACAGCAACACAACCCCCTCCCGGACGGAACCAGCCGGATGGAAAATCGAATGCTGCTCGTACCCGGCATGAGAGTTTCTCCCAGCCGGCATAACGTATCGCAGGCTATTTGTTGACCGAATAGTGTGCTTTGCTGTTTAGGAATGTGAAGAACTTTCCCGTGGCCGATCGCAAAGCGCGCGCCGTATCTTATGTGCATCAAATTCTTCCGCCGCTTTCATCCATCGCTCGCCGGCAAAATACGAACCAATTTGCCTTGCGGATGGTTTGGCTAACGACGAGACCGGTTCGGGTATGCAAAAGCAACGCACGGACCAGTACATGGACGTCAGTGTTTCCCCGTTCACATCAAGCAAACCAGGAAACACACATCGTATACAAACGGAGGAAACGATTCGAAAGCCCCTGTCCTTCCCGGGGTTCAAACTTTTTCTTCGCTTCCTTGCGGCGTGCCGCAAGTTTTACCGGGTACGGGCTCTTGCTTTCTTCCTGTTGATGTTTGCCATCTGAACTGCTTTGAACCGAAGGAAAGTGTAAGCGATGAACGCACCGGCGGGAAGAAAACATACCATTAGAACAAGAAAAACCTTTCCTCGAATGAGCAAAATTTGCGCACGGGAACATTCGAAATCCGCTCATGCACACCGATGCATAAATGCTCTCGATAGTTTGGCTCCTTCCTGCAGCGTAAGGGTAAGGATTGTGTTCCCTTGCGGAAAATCATTCAAGGGCCGATGAAAATGGTGAGTCGTGTTCGGTACGGTGACCACATGGGGAACAATCGAACTCGAATGAAGCAAAGTGGCATTCGTACCGAGGCAGGATTTGAGAAATTGTGTATTAGTGCATGTCTTGTCTAGTTTATTTAACAAATTTTTAGCAAAGTTTTAATATTTTAAAATCGTTCAAATATTTTTCCACTTTTTTTATCAACAGTAGTGTATTGAAAAATGTTGAATTAAAAAAAAAATGTCAAATTTGAACTTCATGATTGAATTCGGTTGTTTGGATATTATTGTTTGGATAATAAATTCTTATGCCAAAAAAAACACTTCTCAAAAAAAATCATCTTCCTTTCTTCAAACTTAAAAGCTAATGGATGTTCAAAGCGATGAACAATGCACCTCTTTTCAATAGGAACTATTTCGAAACTATGAATCAGGTCCTCCAAAACTACAAACGCAAGCATGATGGGATTGGTTTCAAGTAATGCGCGACCATCCAATCCCCGTTCCACACCTGTGAAGTCACAGTTTTTTATATATATATATTTTTTTTTTGGAATCTCTGCCCGCAACGCGACACTCGAAAAATCACATCTCAAACGCAAACGCACTTCAGAAGACGCAATCAGCTCGTTACGGTTCTCGAAAGGCTCTCGGTGGCTCACTTTTAAGTTTCACACCCCTCGGGACCTGAAGTCATTCGTGTCGCCGCAGCTCACGATATCCGCTCGTGGATGACTCTTTTCTTTTCTTGCTCTCACACTTGAGAACTTCAGAGAAAAAAAAAACACACAAAGCTCTTCGTGGGCGATTCCTCTTGACCCTTGCTTGCTGCATGGCGAGTGGTTGGGGTGTCTCTTCCCGTTTGGAATAAAGCTCTCCGTTCCGAATGGGGGAATCACTTCAAATACGGCCCAGGTATAGGCACCGCTCCCATAGATGGCAGTTGTTGGAGTGCCGGCAATCACTCCATCCGAACCGCAGCGGGAAATTAAGACAGCCGATGAGACATGCATGTGATGCAAATGGCCCAACCCGTATTGTTGCGGTGCGGTATGAAAAGAATTTCAAACGAGCTCGTTGCCATCGGTTTTTGGTGTGGAAGACGCCTGAAAATGTAATATTTTCCGTTAGCTCGCCCCCCCCAATTCCCTAGGGCGGCACCGTTTTAGGTGGTGCATATGTCGAATATTATGCTGCCATTATGTTGAACAATCGGGGTTTAGCTAATTGCTTTCAAACGGCCTCACTATGGAATCGTTTTTATACGTCCGGCTTATTATGGTTGTAAATAAGATGTACATTTTTTTATTTCAGACTCGCTAGAACAATCAAAGCATATGTGCCGTTGAGTCGGCGTGGGTTAGTTCCGGTTTATGACGGATTTATGACCCTTTCTATAACTTTCCCATTTTCTCATTTGCTTTTTGTTGTATTACTTTTATCCACTTTATGTTTTATAATATCACGATATAAACTTTTAAAATATATACTACTCAATTCAATTAATGTAATTAAATTAATAGAAGTTCTTGAAACTTGTTCACGACTGCCGCTTTTTAGGGAAACTTCTCCAATAAAAGCTCATAATGAGAATTTTGGGCTTCGAAATTTGCTTACACTCTTGTGTAACTAATAAAGAATGCTGCCACTATAACATTTTCCATCATTGTCGAACAGTTTGTAAGCAAACAGTGGAATTTTCTATCAACCAGTTCGACCAAATAACGAGCTCCTTGTCGGCTCGGTAGGTATCACCCAACGATGCACCATCAACTTTCGCCAACTGCATCACGCAACGTTGAGTTATTAATTGTTTTTTTTTTCTCTCTCTTAGAAAACACTCTTCGACAGCGTGGGTTAAGGGTGCCTCTTTTAGTGCAAACTTTAGTTCACCTAAGTACCTTATAACGGTTGCCGGGAAGGAGAGTAGCGGAAAAAGAACAGAGTAGACACTCTTTGTTACTCGCACGGTTTTCGCTGTCCCGCAGCATAAACAAACTTTAAGCCAAACGACTATTTTTTTTTTTTTTTAAAATGCAATTTACTTTGCACTGAAGGCTTGGTTAAGCGGGCGAAATTTTGGAACTTTGTAACAATTCTCATCTATGTCAGCAGCGAAGAGACGAAAGTGCTTTTTTATGGCTAGTTAACTACGTGCTGGAGGCGAAGAATGGAAAAGTTTTTCGGGAAAAATTTCGATCACTTCGAAATTTCGTTCGTTCGAGCATTGAGTGAAGTGCAGAGAGGAGAGAGCGACCGAATGATAAGGTACCAACACACACACACACAAACAAAAAACGGAAGCTTTGATTACTTCTGAGTGCAACGATAGATGCAGGTTGTGGATACTCAAAATAAGAAACTTTTTCAACACCATCAAACAGGCCTGCATTCATTTCAACTCGCACTCAACACCGAGTTTGACATTCGAAAGAGGAAATTGATGAAACGAACTGCCGACACATGCAAAGCGAGTGGCCCAATCAGTTCAATCAAAACTGTGCCGCTGCATTTAGAGCATACGTGCAGAAAAAAACGGTGTTCAATATCAGGTGGAAATTTTCACATGTTTCCCGATACACGGGATGCGAATTTGGGGCGAAAAAAAAATCTAATTACTATCGCTTTGGTTCATCATCGAATTTCCACCTGAGGTGATCGCATTTGAATGCGGGCGAAAACAAGCCAATATGTTCGTTATTTTTGCATGTTGATTAGAGCGTGTATTGGTGAATGAAATAGGCAGGCTTCTGTTCAAATTCGAATGAAAAATAACAAAATTTTAGCAACAGGCACAAACCAGGTGCAGCCACCGAGTTTGTAAAACCCAAAACCGGGTCAAACGTATTTCGATCCACCGCATTCACTGTTGACACATGAAAGGATGTTATTGTTGCTGCCCTTTCCGGAGCTGGCCCGGTCTTGTGCCATCAGATATCGTTAGGTTTTCGTGCAAAATAAACGAGCGGGAATTCGCACGTGAGTGTGCCGTTTGATCCCGTCTGTCTTCACGTTTTGATCCGACAGTTTCCCTGCAAGCAATGCAATACACCCTAATCTCGATGACATTCCATTTAATTATCGTTTCATCGTTGCGGTTTCCGGTGAGTGCGGTATGCTTTAAGCATAATTATAAAGCGCAGCAATTATGTGCTGACTGCGGATTTGGCACGGAAAACGGAGCGACAAAAAACCTCCCGGAACGAAATCGAATGGCGAATGGCCGCAAGTTGCCTGTCCCATAACAATGCTACCGTTTTTTTGTATGCAACAATCAACAAACTTTCACGGCGTACGGTGAACCGTCTGCGGTTGGGGATGGTACGGAACACGAAATCTCTCTCCCGACTGGTGCGGTGGTTGGAAATAAGTTTGCCATAAACACAATGACTATTATTTACACGTTTGCGTTCGCGCCCGTGCTTCGCAGAATATTTAGTTTACGATTTATTTATTTTTTCGCACATCGTCGACGTTACCGCTCCTGCCTTTGGTTGGCTTCGGAAGAACTGCACCAGGAAGAGCGCACACGACAGCATTCGGCGAAGGATTATTATTATAAATTGCATGCAGCT
>JXWZ01011699.1:0-14858 GCA_000956215.1 Anopheles farauti No. 4
AAAAGTCAATCCACTTGTCCGCTAGTCGCATAGTGTTGCACGTGTGGTTAGAACCCGGTAGCAATTGTTTACGTTGTACCTAAAGCTTTATCTTCCGCGTAGAGATTTAATTCAAAACGTTCCACAAGAGCCCGGTAACGATGGACTCCGGACTTTCGGGACGCAACAATGCCCATGCCAACAACCAGCACTCCCGTTCCTACAGCAAGCAGGAAGCGGCGAGACAGCATCGCCATGCTTTACCCATATTTTCAGTGCGCAAATCGTAAGTACACTTGCGGAACATATGTCGTGTGATGTTCACTATCACCAACCTGATGCAATTGTTTCGTCCTTTATTGCAGACTAATGGACATGGTGCGCAAATCGTCCACCACCATCCTACTCGGCGAAACGGGCAGCGGAAAGACGACCCAAATGTCACAGTTCATCTACGAGGCCGGACTGAATGGGGACAAAATGATTGCCATCACGCAACCACGCCGTGTGGCCGCTATAACTGTAGCGAAGTGGGTAGCCCTCGAGATGGGTACGGCGCTAGGTGATTTGGTCGGGTACACGGTGCGTTTCGAGGATATGACGTCGGAAAACACTCAAATCCGATACATGACCGACGGTATCCTTTGCCGGGAGGCGTTGTCCGATCGTCAGCTACGCAACTACAACGTGATCATATTGGATGAGGTGCACGAGCGCACCGTAGCGACCGACGTTCTGCTTGGCGTGGTGAAGAAAGCTCAACAATTGCGTACCCTTAAGCGGCTCCCCCCGCTGAAACTCATCATCATGTCGGCCACCATGGACTGTGACCACTTTGCTAGCTACTTCTCCGACTGCCCTATCATTTACCTGCAAGGACGTATGTACCAGGTGAAGGTGTACCAGATGGTAGAGAAAGTTTCGTATATCGAGGCCTGCCTAAAGACGGTGGTCGAAATCCATCAGTCACATCCGGCTGGCGATGTTCTGGTATTTCTCACCGGTCAGGAGGAGATCGATTCCACGGTGAACAAAATGCGTCGATTAGCTAAGGTTTGAAGCGTGCTTTCCGGTATTTTCCTTAACTATACTAACCAAAAGTGATTATTTTATTGCAGAACTTTAGCGGAGATTTTCAAAAAATGGCCGTATATCCCATGTACGCCGCGCTACCACAAACACAGCAACTGGATGTGTTCAATCCGGCACCGGCAAACGTACGCAAGGTAATTTTTGCGACCAATATCGCCGAAACGTCCATCACCATCAACGGCATCCGCTACGTGGTCGACTGTGGGCGCTCGAAGGTTCGCTCGTACGATCCGATCACCGGCATGGACATACTTAAAGTGTCCTGGATATCGCAGGCCCAGGCACATCAGCGCACGGGTCGAGCGGGTCGTCTGAGCGATGGTATCTGCTTCCGCACCTACTCCAAGGGCACGTATGATCGGCTGGAGAAGATGACCGTGCCAGAAATTCTGCGGTGCAACCTGTCTGCCACCATCCTCAACTTACTCGTGATGGGTCTCAGCTACAAAGACTTTGACTTCATCGACAAACCACCGGAGGAAGCGATCGTCGGTGCACTGCTGGAGTTGAAGGCTCTGAACGCGATCTCGTCCGTGGAAAACCCGATCCTAACGTCCCTCGGCACCAAGATGGCACGGTTCCCGCTCGATCCTCGGTATTCGAAGATGTTGCTTTCCGCGCCGAAGTTTGGTTGCGTTGAGGAGATGCTCACCATCATCGCGATGCTGTCAGGCGAGAACATTTTCACGCACAGTTCGGCGAAGCGCGAACAGATGATGATCGCACACTCGAAATTTTTCGACAAATCTGGAGACCACGTTACGCTGCTAAACGTATACAACGAGTTCAAGACGAAAGCGAAGCCTAAGATGTGGTGCTTCGATAACTTCCTGAATGAACGTAATCTAACGCACGCAGCTTCGATCCGCGAGCAACTGAGCGAGATTTGTAGAATGCTGGACATTCCGAGCAGTAGCTGCGGGAAGGATACGGTGCCGGTGGCAAAGTGTTTGCTGACGGGGTTGTTTACAAACATCGCCACGAAGCAACCAGACCATCTGTATCTGACCTCGTCGACAACGCTTAAGACACGCATACACCCATCAAGTGCCGTATCGGGCAAATTTCGTCCACCGGTTGTGGTGTATACCGAGCTGGTGTCAACGCGGTTAAACTTCCTGCGGAACGTAACGGAAATCGATCCGTCGTGGATCGATGAAGTTGTGCCGAACGTTAGCCACTTGTACCAGAGGAACGGTCATAATGATAATAGTTTTCGGTCATTCTCTACGCACAAATGAACGGTTCGGAAATATATTTAGGGTAGGTTTAGGTAGAAGAAACGAAATGTCAACTTGACTGAACAAGTTTTCCGTTTCACTCATATTAGTTTCTGCGTTTCAAAGAATGAATGATTATTGTGGATTTGTATAATAAAGAGATAACGGAATAATGATAAATATTCTGTTATGTTGGAAATAAGAATAAATTCACAGTTCCTATGTATTGTGTTTTTTCCTCAGGCTCAGACATACTGTTCCGGTTGCTAATGCCTCAATTCAGTGTTATAAACAGACTCCAGTCTACCCTATGCTAGCTTGTCATCGAACCAAGAGAAAAATATTAATCACGAACGAAAAAAACTGCAGACTGTAGCGGCGCGGAAAAGTGTCCGGAAAAAGTAATATTCTTATCGTACCCAAGACGAAAACGAAAGATACGTCTCTCAACTTTGCGTGTAGTGCTTTTTCTCACACATCCTATGGTGTGTATTTCCTGCTTACATAATACACAATCCGCAATCCGTGACGCGAACATATCCAGCGAGCCATCGTCGACGTTGTCGTTGTCGTCGTCTGCTGCAAAAGCCTTGGGTGTTCTCTCCGGTGGGACGAGGTGTGGTAGTGGTGCTAGCGCATTCCATGATATATTTCTGCCTTCTGCTCTAGCGAAAAAAAAAACTTTCCCTTCTAACTGCCTAGCAGCGAGTACAAAAAGGACGACAGAAAGTGGATGCAGCTAGTGGACGGAAGCAGTCAGAAACCGCAGCAGTGTATGCAATAAATCCAGCAGCGGAACCACGGAAGCTGCATCGAAGCTACCGAGCTATCAAGCGGACAAACCGGAAGTGGTGCGCTGGTTATTGTGACTAAGCAGTAGAACCGAGTTATTAGTGACAAAACAAGTGAGGGTAAAAGAGGGCACTTTTCATTCACAGCGGAGCAAGATTTGTTGCGTGATTGTATGCGTTTAACGTTTAGCCCTGTGTATTCGTATTTGTGAGTGTGTTTATGAGAACGTGTAAGGTTTAGGCCGTATGTTTGTTGTGTTTGCTGCTGCTGTCAGCCCCGCCGGAGTCAGTGTGAACTTGGACGGACGAGTCTTAATCGATTGTGGCACTTGTTCCGGCTGTTAACTAACTTGCGCTCCTCTATCCATATCCGTCAACTGGGGCAACGAGAAGCTCGTGAAGAAAAAGAAGGAGCGCTTTCAATTGGCGATTGGAGTGTCTCGTCTCGTCTCGGATTCTATATCATACGAGGCAAAGGAGGAAGGAAAAGAGATATCATATTTCGGTGTGCAGCGACGAGACTCATTCAATCCAAGCAATCATGGTAAAACAATGCGTTGCAAAAAAAAAAATACTGCAATATCCCCACTAACTCACCGTTTCTTCTCCCTTTCTTCCATTCCCGATCAGAATTTCCTCCGGTTTGGTCAGTCGGCCGATATCGATATTATCTTCGAAGGGACAGAAAATAGGCAGCAGGCGGAAATCAAAACAGAGGATGGCAAGAAGGACAAGTATCTACTGTACTACGACGGCGAAACCGTGGGCGGAAAGGTGAACATTACGCTCAAAAAGCCGGGAAGCAAGCTGGAACATCAGGGTATCAAAATCGAGCTTATCGGTAAGTTCCGGTGGTACTTGTATGGATGCGCCGTTTGCACTCCACGCGGTGGGGGTCGCTGGTGTTATCAAAGTGTGTATGTGTATGTTTGTGTACGTATGAGTAGATTTTGTAAGTGTAACGTGCCAATTGGCTTCGACTCCCTGTGCCCATCAATGATTTAGTTAGTTTGTTTTTTTTGCATTGGATTTCATGAATCGTGGACTATGATATCAATCTATCCGCCCCTCAACATTACGTTGGATCGTTCCGTATTCGGCTCACTTATTCCTTTAAACTCCCTGCTTCCCTCTCTACGACAACGACGTAAAAAAGGGTGGCTACATGGATAAAGTGCTTTCTTTGCGATTGCATTCGACGAACATCGAGTGTTCTTATCGTGGAACAACATTTTGCATGTTGTGACGGTGGCGGTATGCCCCTTTTCCCGAGCTATCGCAAGCATTTTTATCAATATGTGTGTAGACATTGCCAGCACTAGAGTTCGGGTGGGAATTGGGCCAGATATTAATACACGTAAGCTAAAGTCCTCAGTTGGCACTACCATTAATGGAAATGGATCTAGCATTCCCTTACTATTGATCGACGTGCTGGATAGTTTGGTTTGGCTCTTTAATCAGTTTGTTAATTCGGTGGAGATTTAATTTCCATTTTAAAAGCTAACTGGGCGGAGCAATTTATCAATAATTGTGTTTTGTTGTTGTTGTTGTTGTTAGAAATAACAAAAGCCTTTCTACGGTGCTAAACTACCATAATTAAATCGATACATTTCAGGTCAAATCGAATTGTACTACGATAGAGGCAACCATCATGATTTCCTAAGCCTCGTCCGTGAGCTGGCTCGACCGGGCGATCTCATCCAGAACACGTCATATCCGTTCGAATTTGCGAACGTTGAGAAACCGTACGAAGTATACGTCGGATCGAATGTACGATTACGGTAGGTTCCATTTGTTTATCTTTTTTTTTTCTTCGTTTCCAATCGGCAATTTCTAAACGAACGTTATCACATACCTTTCCCTCAGATACTTCTTGCGCGTGACAATTGTGCGCCGTTTGAATGACATAATCCGGGAAGTGGACATTGCCGTGCATACGCTGTCCAGCTACCCGGACGCGAACAGTCCGATCAAGATGGAAGTGGGTATCGAGGATTGTCTGCACATCGAGTTCGAGTACAACAAGAGCAAGTAAGTGTTTGTCAATTTGATGCCCTCGTAATATCTCCCAAGTCTTTCGTTCAGCGCATACTAACTTCTTCACTCGCTTTATTTTCGTAGGTACCACTTAAAGGATGTAATTGTTGGCAAAATCTATTTCCTTCTGGTGCGCATCAAAATCAAGCACATGGAAATAGCCATCATCAAACGGGAACAAACTGGTTCGGGTGCGTGTTTTAAGCATTTCGCACCTCGGTGCGTTAATTCTAAACAAATGATTGACATGTTTTTTTTTTTCTTTTCTCTCTCTCTTTCGCTTACTTGCATTTTGCTTCTCTTCCGTGTTTCCTCGACCAATACAGGACCCAACATGTACACCGAGAATGAAATCATCGCCAAGTACGAGATCATGGACGGTTCGCCGGTGAAGGGTGAAAGCATACCGATTCGTGTGTTTCTCGCCGGCTACGATCTAACCGTGACGATGCGCGAAATTAACAAGAAGTTCTCGGTGCGCTACTTCCTCAATCTGGTGCTAATTGACACTGAGGATCGGCGATATTTCAAACAGCAGGAGATCACGCTCTGGCGCAAGGCGGAGAAGACGCGCAAATCGCTGACACCTTCACAGGCGGCTGCCATCGCCGCGGCGCAGGGTGGAGCGGCCGGTGCTGGGCTGCTGCCGGGTCAGTTGGCGGCCGTGGCCACCGGGTCGAGCAACAACCCGCACATACCTCACCATCTGGTCGGCCAGGGTACGATGAGTTCGCTCGGCGCGAAGGAACTGCCCTCGAGCATCGGAATTACCGCTGGTCCGGTCGGTGGTTTACTCGGTGACGGTAGTAGCCCCGGGGAGGATGAGCAGAGCGGCGGGCTGAAACGAGCAGATGACGCAAATCCAATTATAGGCCTGTTCACGGAGGATAGCTCACAAGCTGGTAAGAAATGGTTCAAATTAAAATTTCCGTATCACTTTCAGTTAGTCAAACAGTTATTGTGATGTAAGGTGATGTTTAGCTTTTGGCACACATATCAATTTGGCGTAGAGTCGTCTCAGAACACACGCCATGAATCTTACAACTCACTGAGCTTAACATAAGAACATTTAAAGCATTCTTATCCAGTCTTAATTACGGACAAAACCTTTTAAGCGTCTAATGGCCCCTAATATTAAGGCAAAGAGTAACAGTTAGTGTTTTTATTACTATTTTTATTTACTGTTTTTTATTTTTTCCGTTATTTTCCAATGAATTTGAAGCGCAGACAACCTTTTGCTTCTTGTGAGAAGTACATAGGGAAGTTTGTTCCAATGAACGTGGAAAATGTGTCCAATAAACTGCACTTGTGTGAATAGGTTTTAGTGTAAGCTAAAAATTATTCTTTTTTTTTGCAGATTTACGACCTAAACCAGCTGCTCGACAGCGCACAGAGGTTGCCCAAGGAGCGGCGGGCGACGCTGAGGATAATAGTGCTCGATCGGTCAATAGCAATCTGAAACCCGGCGAAATGCCATTGCACGTGGAACCGGACGAAGATTCGCTGCCACAATCGCAGCAGCAGCAACCACATTCGACGCAGCCACACCTACACCGAGAGGCTGGCGACGGTGCAGCTTCGATATCGCAAACGACTGATGAAGAAACTTCCTCCCTGTTCGATGCGAACGATTTGAGCTTCAATGCGGCAGGAGGCAGTAGCAGCAATAATCCATCGGTGGCCGTCACCGCCACCGTCCCGTCGACGTTCGTGGCCACCGATCCGACCTCTTCGCCGACGGTGAGTAGTTCGGTTATGAAGCCGCCAGCACCGATCCCGGACGAACCTCCCGTGGACGATGCCGAACCGCCGCTGCCCGTGGAGCAGACTACCCAGTCGGAGGCGGTGACGAGCACGGAAGCGAACAATGCTACCACCACAACTAGCAGCAGCAACAGCACGAGCAACACTAGCACGACCACGGTTCCGACAACGGCGACAACACCACCACCGATTGCTGCAAAGCCCGCTAAACCTCGAAAGCCAGTGCTCGAGTAGGAACCACGGTACGCGGAGCCATCTGCCAAGTGACCGGTCTTCTGGTAGCTGCTGAGTACTGGGTTGGAAAGCATACAACAAGTAAATCCTTCTCGAATCCTTCCACAACAGGAGCACGAGAAGCACGCACGTAGCATGAGCATGCCAGATCCGAGAGAATGTGAGTGAAAAGGCAGGAAAAAGAAGTTTAAAAAAACGAACCTAGAAGCGGGCGCGGATGCGTGCGTGCGTGCATGCGGTGCGATCTAGCGTATTATGAAATTTTTCATTTTTTGTTTTGTTATAGGAAAACAAATGATTGATTATTAAACAAACGAATTGTGAGGAATAGAAAACACATTTACACATTAACACTGTCGATAGCCGACTACAGCAGAGCGAACTGGAAGTAGATGGTACACAATTATATCGACAAAAACATGTGCAAACGGCAGCAGCATCAGCATCAGCAATAGCAACAACAACAACAACTCCTGTTGTGATGAATGAATAGTCGAGCAAGGTGTAACACACTGCTAATCACGATACTGATTCGCTAGGAACGAAGCAATTTTAAAAAGAAAAATCAACCGCAAGTGTTCGTCGGTGCGGTAGGGCAGGGGTGTCAAACGCATTCTGGTACGGACTGCACGAGAGGGTTGGCGTGTTTGTTACTACCATCAACATTCGGGTTTAGTTTGCACGTTAATTCCGGCTGCTTATCATGTATTTCAACCAAATTTTTCACGATCTTTCTCCCGAGCGGGAGAGACTTCAGAATCCCCGGGTGGGGTTTCCCCCGTTTTTTTTATTTAGTCAATTTCGGGCTGTTGGTCGGTGGGGCGAAATCGAATTTGGGAGTCTACAAAATAGTTTACATTAGCTGTCTGTTGTGCGTGCGATTGAAATTTCGGCAGCGCGACGGATGGGTATGGTAGCAGAGGAAGGGCGAATAATTACGTTATAGGCTTCGCTGTTAGAGGTTTAAGGCGGCATGATATATCATTTCACCCTCTCTACACTTCCACTCCCCCTCCTATCTCTTCTTCATTGTTTTCGTCATCTGGGAGCTGAGTTGTTTATGTTGTAATTTGGACTTTTTTCGCGTTGATCCCTTAAAATCACATGAACGCGCCAGTGCTTAGAGAGTGCTGCTGGTGGGAGTGACTGTTGAAACAGAGGAAACAAATCTTGTTACTACATTTAAGGAAAGCGAGAAACTAGTAGATTGAACGTGGATTCGTAAAAAAAACACATTCATTCAACAAACACACACACGCGCTAACACAATTTTCATGATCGTTGATCGGCATCACAACAAAACGAACTGCTACACAGTACACAGAGCACATGTTAAGACACAGGGATGCAGAGTTCGTTGAACCATCAAATTAAGTGACGGAGAAGGGATGGTGATGGAGATAAGCATGATAACGAACACGTGCCCGTGACTGTACGGTAGTGTGGATAAAACCTGTTGACGATTTAACAGTAATTAGTAGTGTGGGTGAGTGCATTGCTGCGTGTGGAAATGGCTCGATTCCAACAACAACAACAACCACAAAACACATCTATGAGAAGTATATATATACATATATATATATTGAAAATAAACATGCTAAGTATATGAAACAACAAAGCAAAATATACATGCTGTAATATGTTCTTTTTTAATATTGGAGGTGGTTTTTTCACCAGAATGTTGTAGTTATTTTTTCATTTTACTTTCTATCGACTCATAATCTGCATTGTGTTTGACACCCTTGTCTTAAACTCACAAGTTAGGCAAGCTTGAAAATCTGAACCATAGACGTTAAACGAATAGACATCAGAATGTGACGTGAGTTTTGTAAACAATAACATTATGCGTTTGTGTTAGTGCATGTGCCGGCACCAATTTGTATCCTTCTGATAAACATCCTATAATTAACTTACAACAGCTTCAGTTACTAGAAATTACTTTCCGCCATGGTATCACTGAAAACCCTTACCAAAGCGGCCGCATACATAGCGGTCGGTGGCATTACCGCCGCCTTTATTATGAAGGTAAAGCTGGAGGATAAAATACGCAGCCAGCCGTACTACAAGGAATCATTAAAGCTGCTCCGTACGCATCCGGGTACTGTTCCAAATTGGCCTCCCGAATCATGAGCAGATGGTGCATTTCTATCGTCGTGCTTTGCCGCTATTTTTTGCAGGTGCCGTTCAGCTGCTTGGAGAACCGATAAAGGACCTCAGCTTCGACGTGGGCGAAGAGAGCAAAAAGTTTGGTGGCGGAAAGATTGACAGTTTTTCGGTGCCAGTGCGAGGGCGGAACACCCGGGGCAAGTACTACTTCTGGGCTGAACTGCAGGACGACCGGTGGTGCATTCGGCGAGCGGAATTGGAACTGGACAACGAGCCCGACCGGCGACTGTTGATCAAGGGAGAAGGTCAGCTGGAATAGGGTGCACTTTCGAAAAGCACGCACTGTTTTAAATCGCAGATCCTAGATAGTATTGTTGTAGATAGAAATGTAGTCAGATAAAATAAATTAACTAGAAACAAGAAAGAAATCCATTGCGGTCCTTGCTAGGCGGGATCAACAGATGTAATATTAAAATTTTGCGTTTTTGTATGAATTTTATTTAATTTATATATATTTTTCGTAATGGTAATCAAATATACAGTTGATTTTATTACTTTCCCGCCCCGTTGCAACAATCATCCGGCGCATATCTTTCACCACCTCTTAATTACGCATTTTGCACTTGTATTCTGTAACTGCTGTTTTCTCTTTTTTTATTGAGTTTAATAATGGTTGTTTTTATTTGTATCTATTTTGCGGTGCAGAGGGAAGGGCGATTTGGGAGAGGTTCTAACACGGTGCCGTTCGTTTTGCTTGTTCGACTGTGCACGGACATTTTTATGCCGCTGGTTTCATATCACTCACGTTTAATTGCACCTAATCGTTCGCAGTACAGCACCAAAGCATCCGTCACGTCCAGGGGCACACGTGTCACGAATGAAATTCGATTCGTTTGATGTAATGTTGTCACCTTCTCTAGTCAACTCGCCAATAATTAACACGATACTTTAACTCCGATCCAATCCTCATACGCTAACGCTTGTTCGTTGCTACGCTACGCTACTACCTCCTGTTTCTTTTTTTTTGTCACATATTACACCGCGAACGCAGGAAAAGCAGGTTTCTACGATTCGCTTGCATGCTTTGGCTTGTTCCATCGAGAAATCAAATGAATTATCGCCAACAAGAATATCCGCACAATAAATGACAATAATCGACAATAATCGACGCTATATTCGATCGCAATCCAAAAAAACACATCTCATGCTAGTATCCAAACTTAATCTGTTCTTTCTTTTACTCATAGTATTTATCGTTCGTGTTTTACTGTACCCGGGGTCCTATAAATGCATTAACAAAAAAAAGCAATCATATTTCCGCGCTTCGTTACAAAAAGGTGAAAAGGTTCTATTTCAGTATGAAAAATGCTTTTTAGAAGACAAATTTTACAGGAATATGTGCGTGATTGGCCGTGAGAGGTCTGGAATGAACAAAACAAAAAAAATAAAAGAAAAAGCAGGGCAAGCGATAGTTCGCATTCGAATGCTGGATTGTTAACCCTGACAGCATTATATATATTTCGGCAATTAACTTTACCAAATGTCCTTTCTCTCTCTCTCTCTCTTTCCGTCTTGCGAAGCACTTTTATCCCATGCTTACAACACGCGATATATTACGGTGTAGTAAGATAAACTATTGAGCGCGTTAACTTTAACTTACAGTGTGGTGTGCGTGCGTGTGTGTGTGTGTGTTAATAGAAGCTCTTGCATTTGCTGTTGTCCTTAGCATCCTGCGTGGGTACAACACAACGAGAAGAAGGGATGAGCTGGCTGCTCACGAAATTTGGCCGCGCGTTGGTTTCCCGCGTTGGCTGCAGCCTAAGGCTTTTTATCGATTTTACCAATGCGCAAGGGAAAAATCCAATCCATCACACTTGCGAAGCGATCGTACCGTAGTAGGATTGGGTAGTTTCTTTTCTTGAAGGATTGCGACAGCGCCGGGAGAGCTTATCGTTTCGATTTTTTTATCAGGTTTGTTCTTTTTTCTCGGTATTTATTTCCCAAAAATTCATTAACTTATCAATCTTCATTCGGCACACGACGTTCGTGCCCTTCTTTCTCTAATACGCTACCATATCTTCCTGTTTGTGTATATGTGTGTGTGTTTGCTTCTGCCTCTACTTTCCACGCACGTTCGTCTAGTCTGCTCTACTTTTCTCATGGGTTTGAAATGGTTGCTTACACAGAGTAGGTTTATAAAATCAAAATGTTTGAATTTGAAGAAACACTGCGACTGAAAACCAAACCATATACCTCTGGGTGGCGGTGGCAAAGCAGAGGGAACGAAAGAGGGTCCCAAATCGCACACGACTCTATCGTGAGCGTTGGATTTTCTTGTTGCCTGTTTACCGTGGATGGGGAAAACAAGCTTTAAAGGATGAATTCTTTCTCCTTTCCCACGGGCACGGTCTCCTTTTCCCTTTTCCTATTAATCCTAGCGCTTCGCTCTCCTTACATTCCCCCCTATTCTTTCTGGCTCCTGACTCCCACATTGTCTGCCACCTGCCAGTGGTCGGACTTTCCCGGTTTCTACTGCGTTTTCAGCTCCTTACCGATGCTATAGGACACTATCTTACTCCAGTCGATTTTCGTTCGCGTGACGGGCAGTTGTCGCCGGAGCGCCTTGAACGTCGTATCCGACATAGTCTGATAGTTCTCCGATATTGCCGTCTGGTAGTCGTGTTCGCTCTCCTCGATCAGTCGGATGATCTCCTTCGCCGTGTTCGCCTCGTTGGTGATCGGTACCATCTCACGGCAGTCCTTCGCCGACACGAGCTGCACGTTGCCGTCCTCGTAGTAGTGCACCTGCAGCTTCAGCGAACCCTTCAGCTCGGCGGTGCCGCCGCCCGACGCCGGGAACGTGATCGCCCATACCGAGCGCCACCGGCCGTTCCAAAAGTTCTTCGGCTGGAACTGGTGGTCTTCGATGCAGACGTTGAGTGTGATCTGCCCGTTCACCGTTCGCCCGAACACCGAGCAGGACCCGTTGCGGTAGTGGTTCGCGGAGTACGTGAGCGTTTCGATGTCCAGCATCGCGCGCCACTGCTCGGACGTGTGGTCGACGTCGTGGTTCTGCAGATCGGACGCTTCCTTGCGCAGGTGGTCGAACTTGAAGCTTTGCTTGGTGCGTGGATCTAGGAACCGTCCACCGCCTGGTGTGGTGTGGATAGAACAAAGTATAGAAAAGACAATAAGTCTGAGTTCATTTAATAGTAAGCAATTACAATCATCGAAAATAAACCATCATCCGAAATTGATTATCTGTTGACTAGCTCTACAACATAGTACACATAGCCTAGCAACGTAGTGCACAAAGCGCACCATGTCTAACAACGTCCCTTAGACTCCTTCAAGCAGAAAAATCTGACAAACCAGCGATAATGATAAGATCCCTCTTACTTTGGAATAATGATTCGTGATCATGGTTTATTAAAATTATGGTTATACAGATGTTAGACCAGGATTCTACATACAATCTCGTGCAGCACATCATACATAGCTTCCATCACACATAGCTGTCAACCCAGTGTAATTCTGTGGCCTACTGCGTGAGATCGGGAAACATATTAAAGTAGAGTGATGACTCATTGGCTCATTGTCACTCATTTTTCCATGGTTCGTGGAAAGACAATCATAGATCTCAGCGTAAAATTGAATCAAACAAAGTTGCCGAGGGCGCAGTGCTGGAGCAGACACAGACGGACAATCAACGCTATTATTCTGTTGTGAACAATTCTGAATAAAAAAGAAGAAAGAAGTGCGATTGAGTGCAAGTGTGTCCCTCGTATCCTGGAGCAGTACCTTACTTGAATGTTACATTTGCACGCGTTCATGGTCGACTTCAACACATTCCCAAATTTGAAGTAAGGCTCAATTAGTTTGTCATATCGTGGCACGGGACGTCGCCTTGCAATTACTACCATAAAACGTTGCCGGACACCGGTAGCGTCGTTAATGGGACATCATTTCAGCACACCTATTGAAGGCCTATGACCTGTGCTGATCCCCCAGCGAAAAGCCGTAAAACTAATCGTCACAAAACGGATAATCCAAATGGCTAGACAGCTGCCGGCATGGGGTGTCACATGAAGGAAAGAAACGACGTTTGTCACCGGTGACGGTAATGAACGTTTTGTGTGTTTAACTCAAAAGAAGAAGCAAATAAAACACCAGCAGCCGACGCACTTTCCTGCCAACAGGCATCCGAGGTTAAAAACATTCGTTATGCTTTCGATGAAGGGCAAATAAAAGCGAGAACTCCCAAAGCGCAACTCTCGTTCCAATCTACCGAATATTGCCACACACGCATCCGCAGCGAGCAATCGAAGAAGTCCACAAAAAAGTGAGTTTTCAATCGAATCAGAGAGCTGTTTTGGCGCTGTGTTTGTGGTGTTCCATCACACCGCGACGACCATCCCCTGAAGAGCTTATCTAGTACGATGTGCTACACTACACTCATTGCGTCTGAGCATTCCCGGAAGCCTTACACACATGCAAGCAGCCCTCTTGGCAGGAGCGAACGCGAGCGCGCGCGCGCTCGCTAAAAAAAATCGCCCATGAATACCAGCGCCACCAGAAGAGCTACTACGGATGAGAGGCGTTTGGGTTTTAATTGGTATAAAAATCACGCACCAGCAGGGGCAGCGCGTGAAGCATAATCAGCGATACACAGGCGTAGTACCGTTGCATAACCGGTGCGCCGAGGTAATCGAGAGCGCAAACGTAACGCGGAGCGCAATCGAAATGCGCAAGTCGATCCATCTCGGTGCCGGATTTTGTTACACCCACCGACCATCGACGTACCATCGCACCTTGTGGTCGAGAACTTGCGAGCGGGATAAAAAGTGGCTTCCGTTTTGCGCGCCGAGAGCTTCGCTTTGGTGAGAGGGTGTGTGGTTAGCATTGGAGGTGAGAACAGTGGCCTCAAAGTAAATGTTTTGCTTTTTCTAGTGAAAGATCTTGAAAGTCTAACCATTCGTCCAGTTGTAGAATGCTTTTACTTTTAGCATAGCTCAATAAAATAAATCGTAAGAGTTGTCTAAAGCAGTTAAAAGACCTCGACCTCAAAGAGATCCCGAAACAGAGTCCATTCATTCCCTTTTCGTAGGTCATAATTAGGACCAAAAAGTCACGATTCGAGCACAGTTGAAAATGATTCCATTCTATTGAAACAATCCACTTTCGAAGAGCCCGAAAAACAAGAAATAGCTAAGGAATCGATTCGACACCTACAGTTCAGCCAATGAAGAACAATACCAAAAAATCAATGCGCGGCGTGTCCAATTAGTTCGGAATCTTCTGGATCTATTTGCTTCGTTACGCCTGAAACATGTCTGCCTGAAACAAAACTAGCTGATACATTCCGGATACATACTGTTGAGCTTCCACATTAGTGTACTATAATCGTTATTGTGCCTGTTCCATGGCTTCCGTTCGTCACTTCGAAACGATCGCTACACAACACACCACACTATCGTTATCGTGCGGTCATTATCAAATAAACGACCCGGATCGGTGATGCCGCCAACCGTATGAGGTGGGGGGTGTATCGCCTTGCATGACCATATCTTACGCAGCCTCTTGGGGCCAGCTACTCGTAGCCTTATATGGTTGCGCCGGTGGCTCCGCTCTTCTC
>JXWZ01011701.1:0-11906 GCA_000956215.1 Anopheles farauti No. 4
CAAATCATTGTGAATCACTTGCAGTGAGCACCGAATTAATCGCCCTTGTCGTAACACACCCGCACACAACTCTTTGGGAAAATTCGCAACGTTATGCGATTGAATGCAATGACTTACGAATTTAGCAAAACGCGCTTGCGTGACGGTGATGCCGGATACAGACACAACGAGCCGAGCCGCGTCTCAACTTGAACCCCATCTCGATCGCACGCCTCCGCACGGTGGAAATTAATTTCACTTTTAATTTTCGTACAGCGTATCAAAACCGCCCGCCGCCTCCGTCCCGCTGTGATAGTTTCTACCACCCCGCAGCGAGTCAAAACATTAACCCCACAGCGATCCGTAACCGTATCGGCTCGGCTCCATGAGGTTGGGCTTAGCCGTAGGGACGAGAGGCATTACTAGTGCCTCTGCCTAGTGGCTGCCGCTGGATCACATAACCTCCGTCTCTACCGATGAAAGATGCACATTTCACCCATGACGACTGCCACGGGCCGATTGGCATTACGAAACCAACAACATCTTCCCCGCGTGTGTGTATGGGTTTTTTTTATATTTATGGCAAGCTTTCTTCCTCTGCCAACAACACAGAACAACTGGTGCACTTTTCTTCAACGTAATCGAGGTGGTTTTGCTCTGAAATTTTCGCTTAGAATCCCGCTAGCCGTTGTCGTCATGCTCTTTTTCTCAACGGTGTCAGTGTGCGACCGGTTTGGTGTGTTATTATCGTTGGCCCCAAATCCTGATTCGGGCGTTTCTTCGAGGGATTTTGAGGCGAAATGACAACGTCAGTAAATTGCAGTCTTTCACCGCGTTACCGTATTCATTCATCGATGTTGGGAGTTAAATTAGCTGAGTTATTATTAAACAGGTCATGTTCGCTGATTTCGAACTAATTTCGTAGGAAAAATTGAAGATAGAATGCTAAGGGAGTCGTCAATACGAAGCATAATGCTTTGTTGTTTATATAACGGTACAATAAAACAACCATTTTCAGCAATTGATTGTATTTCAAATATTAAACATTTTTGTATTCCAATTTCGTGTGATTTTGAGAAAAATGGACACTTATTAAATTTATCAAAAACATTAATCTTTGATTTATAAGAAAATGGTTTTGGTTTGTATCAGATTTTTAACTATGTTTTTTCAAGTTATTGTCGTGTGTTTTGCATGCACAAGAGCAATTTATTAGTTTTAGATGTGTTAGCTGCTTAAAATGTTGTTTTTATGCTTTATTCGTTCCATGGATTTCACTTGACAAAAGATGGTTGGTAGCTTAAGAAATCAATCGATGTTTTGTTTGATCATCATCAAATCATAACGACTTATCAATTTTATTCAACATTAAACTTAAAAAATGAATGGAATTAAAATGGGTTCTTATATTAAAGCTTGAACATTTAAATTGTTTTGTTAAGCTTATTATTAGTTTAAGCTGAACCGAACGATATATACTACTCGTTATTAAAGAACAGTTCACATTCCACATTAATTCATTTGATTCTAATTGATTTGAAAAATGAAATTTCATATCAAACGAACCGAAAATTGTATTTTTAAATCAAATCGTTTTGAAGCCGAACCACCAAGTGGCATTTGACCACTAAAAATAAAAAAAAAATACAAAACAAAGTTTAAATTTAACCAACTCTAAACTCAACGAAAACTGAGTTCAAATTGTAACAAAACAATTGTTGTTCTATTACAGTATGCAAAAAATTACGTATGTTTGATGTCAAGGTAACTAACCCAGACGATACTGCTGAACTAAACACTGAAATTGGTTGTCTTTGTCGAGAAAAAACGTCAACGACACTTGAACGATTGGTAAATAGCTCTTGTGTGTCATCAACTAATTACGATTCTGGTGCCATCATAGCGCACTGGTCAAGCTCCACCAGAAGGACACGATCGGTTCATCCACCGTCGTGAGATAACCTTCCGCTCGTTTGTCATAGGGTGATTTTAAACCAAACATAAGATTGTTCATGCCTCATCGGACACGCTCTTCCGGTTGTTGTTGTCTCTCCGACCATGGCCAAACACCGACCGACGATAGGTTGGCTTCGGTGCTATTACCAAGCCCAGTGCAAATTTAGTGATCGATCAATGGTCAATTAATTATCAACCATCACGCTCTTGCCCGACCGTCCTCGTCAAGCACGTGCCAACAACCGTACCGTAGCGAAAATTAGTGCCAACCCGGGCCCGATTCCCGCAGGAAAGTCTCCGTTTCGGGCGACCGTACGGTTTCCGGTTCCGCTATTCGCCACGGCTCAGTACACGCTATCGCACCCCGCTCGAAAGTGAAAGATCCGTAAGGTGTGCAAGGCTCATTTCGCCGACCCGAAACTCCCACATCGCGCGAAGGTGCGCACGGTTTTCTCCCACTTTGTTTGCCAACATCCGTTTAGGCTCGCAGCTTGCGGCTCGGTTAACGAGGAAACGAGGGTGAAAAGCGTTCGAATAAAACGCGTCTACGTCTGGGACGGCGGCGACAACGGACGGCGAAAATAATGCACCACATTTATGGTGATTTCGTTCCGGGCTCAGGCCCGGGCCCATAACAGGCCAACCCGGTTTTTCGAACGTTTCGTAGAAGGCAAACACTGGCGCAGAATTGGTCTGCAAACAAAAAAAAAAACACACACACACACACACACAACCGCAGGACCGAAACCGAAAGAAAACTGCATTCAGCTGCAATTTAGCTTGTCACCCGGGGTACGACATCCGGAGTGGTTGCATTTCGGACCGGAGCCGGTTCGACAAAGAGGCCCACCATCCATGCCAACCACCGGTCACCACGTAATTATGCAGCGTGGACATTTAACCATTGCTCAACGGTGTACCTCACGATGCGCGAGAAGATGGTCGTTTGTCGTTTTAATTTCGTGTTGAAGGGTGCGAAGGGTTGTTGAAGTGGTGCAATTGCGGTTCGAGAGGTTCGTTTTTTTTTGTCTTTTTTTTTCTCACGCACTGGGAACTAAAACCCCCCGATGAGATCTCGGGCGACAACCCAACCTAGTTTAAGGTGCGTTGTTTGCCGCGGTGTCCCATGGTCAGATAGATGCGGTGCGGTTTAGTTTCGTTTGCCGATGGTATGCACCGTCGCTGCCACAATGGTGGCCCGATCCCACTAATGGGCGGTCAAGATCGCTTAACGGACGCCCGGCGCCTATTGTCGATCGGAGGATGGCCTCGTCACCGGTGGCTGTGCACCGGTTTTTATTGCCCGCCGTGGCACAGTTCGGTCACAATTTGAAGATCATCGCTACTACTCCCATTCTCACGAGCTCGCAATTACCATATTGCACCTAAAGTTTTGTTTTTTTCAGAGCTTACCCGCCATAGCAGATCACTTTACAACCGATGGAACAGACGCAGGCCAACCTGCGAGGCAAGTGGACGCTGTGACAGTGAAAAAGAATTTCGAAACTCTAGGTCAACACGATGAGATGAAGATTTTTCTATCTAATTGAAGGTTAGATGGCAGCTAAATAGAGCAAACTCCTGGCCGTCGCATTGTCTCGCTGCGATCGCTGCCAATGTCAAACCACGCAAGCTTATCTTCGGGATCAATTTGAAACGCGATTCAACGATCCGATTAGATGGTTTCGAAATGTCTGCTCCATCCTGCTTCTGGCTTCTGCTGCTGGGCCTTTTTACCCTGACTTTGGGATTAATGTCGCTACAGCCAAGCGAATGTCTTCGCCAGGATGGCGTAAGCAAACTGCAAGAAGTGAAGAAAGAAAATATCCAGTGCACACACCCCACGCGTCCATGCAGCGGCGGCCCCCAACAACCATGGCGAACTTTCCACGCCATTGGAAAAAGTGAAACTAGTGAAATGTAACGATAGCGTTTCCGAACCAAGCGGCCACCCTTTACCCGGCCCTCAGCCCGTGTACATGCGATCGTACACAACAATGGGCGTTCGTAGTTAATCCGCAACATTCCGCAAACGCAAACGTGCGCCGGTCCCAAACGCGGTGCTCTCGATCTTCGACGGGTGCGCGCGCGCACGAAACGGAACGCGCTTGTCGAATGGACGAACTGTGAACTGTCGCCGAGGGTTCATGCACACGGCGTGCAGCGTAGCGAAATGTGACCAAATGAAGCATTCCACTCATACAATAAACTACGGATTATCTGTTCTGCTTGTGCGTTACAAAGAAAATCGATGAATTAGACGATTGTTTTCTGACGAGTTTAAAAAAAATAGGCAATTTTCCCAATCCCGGAATACTGGCAAAAACTGTTATGATGTAAGCATGTAATAGAATTTGAACAGGATGATCTTGTAGTTCGGAGTGCATTAAACACTGAAACAACTAAGTTTGGATTCACACGCACCACATTGACACAGCAGAAGACTAAGCACTGGATATCACAAACGTTTGATGATGCTGATTTTGGAGGACAGAAATATGCGTTTTTAATAGTTTTGTTCTTCACTAACCGATTTTTATAATTTTGTTCAGTACTTTACACGATATCCGATGTACACTGTATCCTTTGTAAGATCTTAATAGTGTTTCATGTTGAGGCACATTTATCGATTTTTTTTACACTGCACATCAATCAGTCACAGTTTGAGATTATTATTAAACATGATTATTGCTGTCGAATGAAATAACTTTTGCTCCAATTCGAATGTTTCACACTGCACACAAATAATTTTCTTTTACATGTTCACATGCTCACAATTAGTTTTCTTCATTAAAATTCAAAAACATTCACTCGATCGATATAAGTGACTTCAACGCTACAGCAGGCGAGAATCCCTCCCGATCAGTACAGAACAGACACTCACGCTTCGGCGAATCGAAAGTAGAAGATTCTACACACACACACACACAGAACAGAAATGTCCGGGACGTAACGCGTTCACACTTGTGTCTCCGTCTGAGATGAGAAACGACACCGTGCCGGATCGTCACCTAGCTACAGTACATCACTGACGGACCACTCGACGTTAACTGAACGATAAACCATAAAACAAACGCAGGTAATCCGCTCCGAACAAAAAAAAACCATCCCCGCCGCGTCAGTACTGTCCTCGGACCGGAGGATAGGTGGGGACTCGCTACCGTCACCAGCTGAGTACTCGAGCCCCCCTTCCCTCCCCACTTCGCCCCCACCGTCCGCACACCCTCCACGTGTCCCCTCTCACAAACCGAATCGGGGTGGAAGTGTTCCGGTTGCATTGCTTGTTTGAAGAGAGGGTTACGTGCGGAAATAACGTGGAAGAAAGGGAAAGAAGCTAAGGGGGGACCCCGATTGAGTAATCCTCTTTCACCTCTTTCTGCTCTTTTCCTGCTCTGCGCGAGCGACCCTCCGCCAGTTGGGATTCGATTGGCGATCGGTTTGCTATCGGTTGTTAAAACTTTAAAGCCCGGTTTTTACCGTCGTATGCACCGAAACACTAATAACCCGCGAGTGCGTAAGTGAGTAGCACGAACGCTCAACACGCAACCGATACGGGCGATAGTAAAGCGGAGACTGCTGGCGGTGAATCTGCGGCCAGCGCCGGCAGCGATGTTTGCACCGTTCCCGTCCACGGAAGAGAAAAGTACGGCCTTCACACTCTTCCCTTCGAGAAACGCCGTAAAAGCCTTTCTCTCACTCGCTCCCACTCGCTTCCGATCCGGTGAAATGGCTCTTTCTTCGTCGAATGTTTCTATCCCACTTCTTTTGACAGCGAAGGTTTTTGTTGTTGTTGTTGTTGCTGTGTTTATGTGTTTATTTTCCATCTGTTTCTTTCCTTCAAACCTTCAACGAACCACAGCCAAACAGGCCACGGGCAGTTGCAATCTCTTTCCTTCCAACCCCGAATGACTTTTCTTCACTCTTTGCTGGTCCGATCGGCCGGTGAGGAGCCGGTGTGAAAGAAAGGAAAAATAAAACACTCACCCAGCTCACCCCCACCCACCGCACATTCACTCGCTTCCACGTGACAGCCAGCTTTAACTTCACGATCAACACACGCACTCATCCCCACACATTCGTACACTGGCGATCGTGACGGTGCAATAAACTGTGTGCATGAAAGCGAAAGATGCTCGTTCGCTTCATTCCATTTTCACCTTCGCTTTCATCGGATCGCTTTGCCCCCTTCTCCCTCCCCCTTCCCCGCACGCTGCACACGCAACCGCCAGCCATTTTACTCTCGCTTCGAGCCCATTTCCACCACGGAAAAGCGGCTTGCCTTCCGTTGCGCTACGCTTTTCGCTGTCCAAAAAAGGCCCCAAAACGGGCCGGAAAAAGCAAGATTACCACCATCCGCCTTGAGCCACACGGAGAATCCATTTCCCCTCACAGCATTTCCCCTCACCATCGACTGTGGGCCACCTACAACACCGCTTGTTTTGTTTGTGGAACGCGATTTTGGAAACTTCCTTATACAATCGATCGGCTGTTACGGTTCAGAAACGCAACAGACAAACTGTTTGTGTATTTGAGCCTGTCTGTCTATGTGTGTGTGTGTGTGTGTTGATAACACGCTCAGGTTTTCGTCCACTTACCATTTTCCCCGGAACATCGGTGGTGGAATTTTAACAAGTAAACGGAAGCAATGTTTCGGTGCCGTTCAACCGCTGTTGCTATTTGCTAAATCTGATCAAGACAAACTGGCACGGCTAGCACACCCAAGCCAGGACGGGGGTCTTAAAATGGTGTTTTCAGCATCAAAACCTGTTCGCTTCCTGCCCTCCACGAGGAGGAGACTCATGATCGTCATCAACACCGGCCCCATCGCTCCAAAGCGGTTGGCCGATCGATCAAACCGACGAGTCCCCCGATGCGATGCGGTAATAGTTTCTTCCTCTAAACAAAGCGACTCCCCGGGCCGCTCGCTGTCCACTTTCTTTTCTTCGCTTATCAGCGCTGGCGCTCGAGCATTGCATAACTGAACGGCGACCAATACACGCACACATACGCGCGTGCGGACTGTTGGCGCAGTCGTTTTTGAAATCATAAATCGAAGTCCGAACGGTTCGCCGCGATCGGGAACGCTTGGATACGGTACACCGTTTGACGTACGATCTTTGCAGACTGTCGAGCGTGTTGCGTGCAGACAACGAACCCTTCGCTCGCAGTGGAAAGTGAAATGTGGACCTGTTGCGTACGGCATGGGACGGGAGGCAGGCAGTGAAGAATAACAAATGCTCCCTCGCTTCCAAGGTTTAGTTCAAGTGTGTGTTTGCCACCGTCTAAAACGTTGTACTGAACGGCTCTCGGAGCTAAGAAAAGGCAGGATGCTACCCGTTGAGCTTACATCGGTTCGGGAATGAGCGTATTGAGAGCCAAATAAAACAAAAAAAAAAACATTCACATGGAGGAGCCCCAGCGTCCCAGCGCCATGGGTCAAGGTGGAAACCCGGGTGGAGAGTTGCAGTTGCGACCGCGACGGCTTCACGCACGGCACGTTTTCACAAACACAACACTTTCTCGGGTTACACAATTGGCTGGACCGAAAACTGCTGGTGCCTCGTTGCTCCGCCCGTAATTGGCTGGTGCCGGCTGGCCGGCAGGTTGTAGGTGAGAGTGCCGCTGGAAATGACATCAGCGAAGAAGTCACGGTGCAATCCTCGGCTCGGTTCGCTCGGTTTTTTCACCGAAACCGGGCGCGGGAAGAAAGTGAAAACGAAAGATGAAACGATTCGTACACGCCAAGGAACGGCCGAGCCGCCACAATGCAGCGAGCAAACAAAGAAGCGACCCCGGGGTTTTGTGAGGGAGGGTTCGAAGCGATGCTTCGTAACGGGGATGGGGATTGTCTGTGCGATGGAAGCCACAGAGCGTGGCCAAAACGAAAGTAAGGCGAGAATGGAAGGATTAACGGGCAACGGTTTCACCGAGAATAATCGGTTGATGTGTTTGTTACGATGGCTTTCCTCTTCTACGGCCCCTAAACCGGGTGGCTTTTGTTAGGCCCATCAAGCGATCGTTGGCACCGCGGGCGTGCACAAGAATGTTTGACGCGGGGTTCATCAACACCGAAGTAACGGTATTCGGATTCTGAAAGAGAATGAAGCTTTCAATCTCAAAAGATTCGGTCGACAAGCGACGAACTCCGAACGAGAAGTCACGTTTTATCTTTTACTGTTTAGCGCTTTGTCTTGCTTTGTTGCGTTGTAAGGGAAATTCATATCTGCCATCCGTTGTGCATCCGGTTCAGCTACAAAACACCCGGCATGGATGAGTCAGTCAGTGTCCCTGAGAGAACGAACGTTAAATAAAAAAAAGAAGCAAGATTAAAATTTTTCATCATCTGCATCTGAAACCTTCAACAGGATTTTTGCTTTTGAATCTGAACCGTAATGCTTTTAATGGTAAAAAAGCCTCTACAAAATTCCACAACCCAAAAACGATTGACCTACTATCACAATCACCCCGATACCCGGTACCGGAGCTGGGAAATTTTCACTTTCGCAATACGTCGGCCACGGCTCGTCCGGCCACAGCAGCATCGGTCGCTCTCCGCTCATCACACACTCACATTCGCCCATTCAAGGATGCAATGTGTGGGCCCCTTGGGCCACGATACGCAACACATCTCCGGGTTTGCGGTTGCAAACGTGCAGAGTAGAAAAAAACAATCCAGTTCCTTTTGAAACCCACAAAAATGAATCAACTCTTGGGCGGCTGGAGCTTATGTTGCGTGCAAATAGCAAGCCGTTTGGCACGTAAGCGTGTGTAGTTTCAACCTAATGAACGTATTTGGGTGCGCTTTGAAAGCGGTTGATTATCGGCTACCAGATTCCGTCTTGCTCTTCTTTCGTGCGTCTTAATGGGAGCCGAACAAACAGACGGATCTATTACTAATTCGTTTACGATCGGTTTTGATGGTGGTTTTGTTGTTCAGATGGTCGATTAGATAAGTGACTGCATGATTTATTACGGTGTAGGAAGAAAAAAACTATAAAAAACTATTTTCTGCGCCGTCAGAAAAATATGTGACAAAATACTGATCTCCATACGGAGAGTTTTTACGTGGAGTACCAGAAAATGGATAAAATTATTTGAACTGAGTAAACTATTCTTATCATATCACATAACTTTGTTTAATTTTTCTTTCATTACCAACGCTTAATTAACAAATTAATTAAAAAAAGTTTATGTTTATTATAAGTTTATACCACATTTCCTCTTCTTATCGCACAAATAGCACAAATAGCAAATAGCACTAAAAGATAGCAATATTTTTACTCACTTTATGTTGAGTACCTCATTTTCAATTTTGCATTAAACATAGACAAACACAATTTTTTCCTCACTTGAGAAGATAAGAACATTAGAAGCAATTTTAATAATTTTCCTAAGGTTTTATTTTAAACCATGGATTTTAAAATAACTTTATTTAAATAAAAGAACGTTATTTGAATGGCTCCCTGAAAACCAACATTATTTTCAAACACATTTAAAAATCGCATCACCAATCGCACAAAAAGTTTTTAAATCGCACCACATTAAATCGACTTCAAATTCATTTTTGAAACAAAAACTTGAAACTTTTGTTTTAATGTATTATTCATTACATATTTTTCTTAATAGTAAACAGATTCCAAAAGTAGTAAAAAAAAAATTGAAATCATAAAAGGTCTACTGCAGCTTCCGCGGGCAATGTAGTTCTTCCATAGAAACTAAAAAAGATTACGAAACCTTTTACCAAAACAAAACCCGCCCAGCTTCACGATAAACGATCGACGCCAGTCTGGCAGTCTCGACCGAAGTGAACCGAGCGCGAAAAAAACCAACCCACACACACACACACAGCTAATACCGAATGTAACACAGCAGCTTCCAGTTTAAAAATCCAGCTCTTAGACACCCTGGAACAATGGCACCAGCACCAGTCTGTAAACGAACGAAATGCAACTCACCACAAAAGCGCACGAATCAAACGAAGCTGTAGATAACAGGAGCCACGAAAACAACAACAAAAACACTACCTCTTCAGACGATCGCAAGCAGCGCGCTAAACGGTAGGTAAGGTTGTTATTTTTTTTCCCCCCATTCAAGAGGAGAAAAAATAACAAACCTAAAGAAAACAATTTCACTTTCGCACATCTCATCACACCTCGCACCGGGTTCGGATGGTGTGAAAGAAAGGCAGATGGAATCAAGATATGGAACCGTATTGTATCATTTTTCACCATACCAGGAGGGCCAGACGGCGCTTCCCCAGGCGGATGGGAGCCGTTGCCACCGTGACTTTGTGGTGGCCTTCATAATCGGTACGTGAGTGTGCGTCCTGGGAGCGCTTCGAATGCGAACGTAAAGCTGCCACCACGATAGCGCCACACAACCAAATCGCTGGTGGTGACGACGAGTGGCGTTTAATTCCTTTTTTATTGTCTGCGTAATCGGACGTGGGTCCCAAGTTCCAGGTCAGCTTTCTACGGGCAACAGGCTAATGTTGCCGAATGTATTCACCTTTCTGGTGGATGTTGCAAGTAAATTCGGTTTCGAAAACGGAAGGAACTGTACGAACCACATTGTTGGTATCTCCGGGAAGGATACAGGTAACAAACACAGTCTTAACTACTTGTTTTTTCGAAACTCACATAATTTTATTTTATTTTTAACTATGATAAGACTATGTAAAAATATTAAGATCCACAACAAAAATTACAAATATATGGGTTGTAGTATGTGAAGAAATGTGTTTGTATGTATGAAAACTTTTGATAGCTTTAGAAAGGATTGTTTACTATTTGAAATATTTTTTTTTGAAATTTTACCCGTAGCTTCAACAGAAAAACCCCGAGCGGTAATTTTGATATAGTTTTCTAGTTTTTATAAAATATCTCAGTCATAGTACAAAGTAAACTAAAATTAGTTTCCAATTCTTAAGCACTAGATTTTTTTTCGAGGATTTTCATTGGGAATGATTGGTAACCACTCCATGTCAGCACGTGGTGCTCAACCGTGCGCTTGAGTTCCTAAATGGGGTTTTATGAATTTTGAAATGCTGCAAAATTAAACGGCTCCGTTATTATCACAAAATAATATGAATACAATTTCTGGAAAGTTGATGTAAAATCTCTTACATAACGTACCGAAAACGGCTGAATAAATCTTTTCAAACAACTCAACTGTCCGCAGCATACAGTTTAACCGTTTTCCATACCGCTTTGTTCGACTGCTTTGAAGCGTTTCCTTCTCCAAACTGCACGACAAAATTGGTCACTTATGGCGCACCGTAGAGGAAGAAATTTTGGAAGCAGACCGTAACGGCTGGGATAAGCGCTTGCCAGTTTTTTTTATCATCCTTCCTGCGGCTACTCCGTAAGATGAACCTACAAGCAGACACACAAACACACAGAGTAACTGCAAGAAAATAACACAAACATGAACACACAAACAAAAAATAAAAAATAAACAAGGCACCAAAGCAAAGCCGAGCGCTTCATCGTTACGAAACGCCACATTTTAATATCGAAAGTAAACGATCGAAAGGCGACGAAAGATCGAACGCGAGGATTTCCTTTCTCTCCTTGTCCGCGGGCTACGTCCGGTGGTTGGAAGGTGTTTTCGGGTTTCGGGAGTTCGGGATAGGATAACGCGGTGCAGCCAGGGCGGCTTTCGGCAGCGCGTCGAATCAGCCCCCGCGTCTTTCCGCGTTCAAAAAATTTCTCCAACGCTACCCACCCCGTTCGTAAAGGTCATATGAAAATAATTCGATTTTGATTGGTAACTGGCACCATTGCGCTAGGGTTGGTGAGCTTGTAGGGAGAAGAGGGGATGGATGAGGGACACATTCAGGATGGATACGGGTGGGTAAAGTCCACTGCAGCATTGCACGATGGGTTACGGTAATTATCAGTCGATTTGGCAGCCATACCGGTGCTTTGGCCGTTTCACTTTTCCATTTCCCACTCCCTCCCCCCCCTCCT
>JXWZ01011702.1:0-10016 GCA_000956215.1 Anopheles farauti No. 4
ATAAATTACATTCGTTCCCGTGTTGCTCACTCCCGTGTCGAATTAACTTTATAACTAAACAAAAAAAAAACATTCTAGTTTGAAAACCTAATTTCCATACTCCAATGCTAAATATCCTGCCACTACGCTTCATTTCTATACCTAGCTGTATGTTTGTGTATGTGTGTTTTTTGCTTTCATTGCAGCTAACGAAAGTAGAGATTGTGTGGGCAAAAAAGCGCGGAGTATTATGATGATTATGTTTCGCCACCCGCTCAACTCATTCCCATCGTTTGTTCCAAAGCGTCGTTTTTTTTTTGCTCTCTCCCTCTCTTCTACTGTAATCGATTCCGATTGATATAAGTTAATTAAAGTGTAATTACGAACAAAACACGAACGATAGTTCCTTCGCTAGACTGCAACTGCGTGACGGAGGAGTTTGCAGCATCGCAACTCCTTTCGATTTCGTCGTTTGACTAACTCCACGACGAACATGGACGTGGCGGGCGCGTGAAGAGCAGCTGAACAATGGGCTAGTATAAACCATTCGAAAAGCCTTTACATCGAGCTGGAGCTGCCGGATGGGACAACCTAATCAGCAACCTAGTCTGGTGTGTTTGTGCGCCTTACCGGCGTTACCTTCATGCGCTCGCTTCAAACCATGATCGGTTCATCGTCACCTGCGGTGGGTGGTCCCGGTCCGCCCGCTCCACTACCCGATCCACTCGGCCCACCGGGACCACGTTTGTTCGTGCCGGCGGACATCCGTCGGGACACGAGCTTTGCCGACGCGTCCTTCCCCATCCCATTATTGTCTTTCGCCGAGTTGATCGACGAGCTGGAGGAGGCGGACGTGGCCTGTATCAGAATCCGATGGTTTGTGGTGGTGCTGCTGCCACCACCCGACGAGTGCTGGCCTGTGGTGTTGATGCCGCCCGCTGTCGTCCCCGACGGTGAACCGTGGTCCGGATAGCCACCGGATACGCTGCGAATTATGATGGGCTTCTGGCGCTGGAGATCGCTGCCACTGCCGGTGGTACTGCCACTGCTGCCACCAACACCACTACTGCTGCTGCTGCTTGTTGTGCTTCCACCGAGACTGTGGGACGATGCGGTCGAAAGCGTTATCATCGAGTGGCTGAAGTTGATGTCGGACCGTTTTCCAGGCCCGCCACTGCTCGTCGGAAGGACTGATGATGGCGCACCACTACTTGTGGCACCTGTCGTTCCACCATTACTACCACCACCACCACCATTCTGTTGTGATTTCATCATTGATGGTGCGGACGCGGATGACGAAGGAGTGGAGGATGCGGTCGCTGAGATCGTAGTAGCGGCCGTCGGTGACTGGGGTGAGGAGACGGAGGAGGAGATGGTGGTACCACCACCACCACGCAGAAAAGCTTCTCGCTCGAGCAGTGTCTGATGCGAGAGGGATTTCGTTTTCACACCACCAACGCCAGGTGCGGGCCCAGACACTGCCGCCGCCGGACTCGAACTCGTCGACGACGGCGAAGCGGCCATTTTGTGGAAGTACTCCAGACTCCCGCTATCACCTGCAGCACCAGTGGCGCCACTCTGATCACGTAACGAATAACTCACAGCCATCGGGACGTCATTATTAAGACTAACATTACTACTACCGCCGTGATCGGAGGGTGCCTGGTAGCGGATCGAGATGCCACTGTCGCTGATCATATTGCCACCGCCACCGCCATTGCCGCTGCCTCCGCCGCTACCACTCACATCGAGGTCCTTCTCCTTGCTGTTGCTCAGATCGTCCAAACTGCCACCCTCGCCGTCCAGATCGGTCGACAGCAGATCGTCGTCCGAGCTGGCCCGCGCCAAACTCGGCAACGTCGACGTGAGGAGCGCCTTCTCCTTCCGTATCTCCTGTATGTGACCCTCGAGCAGCATCTCCTCCGTTTCCGTTTCGAGCAGTCCACTCGACGCCAACCCGCTGCCACCTACACCGCCGCTACCGCGCGCATTCGCCATCTCCTCCTGCGTAAACACCTTGCTGCTTCGGAGCGTGCTGAGTCGCGTTGTCGCCGTATGGGCCGCCGTATCGAGCGTATCGATGTCCGCCAGCGTGCTTTTCACGTTCAACATCTTCTGCGTGATGAGCGTTTCCATGCACTTGGTCTGGCGGCCGATGTCGTTCAGACTGTCTTGGGCCGGCACGTATCGATTCGTGCGCAATACACACGGTGCAAACACGATCGCGAGCGAACTGGCCGACATGCGATTGTACTGCTCCAGCTTCGCCACCAACGCCAGATGGAATATCAACCGCTCGAACAGACAGTGGTGGGCAGGTGGAATTTTCTTCACAAGCGAAAGCAGCGTCTGTACCCGGTCACTACCGTCGGACAGATCGGCCGCCCGCAGGAAGTCATCGTATCGATCGAACGTTAGCAACGGTTCTGGCATTTCGCGCAGGAATGACTTCAGCACGTTCGTCAGCACGTGCACGTTGTAAGACTCGAAGTCCATCTCGCCACCACCACCATCCGCGCTTGTCACCGCCCGGTCCATCTTCGCCTTTAGGTCTTTAATCTTCGAGCTAACGCCGCTCTTCCGATAGATCCCCTCCGAGTACAGGCCGTGCATTTCGATCATCATGATCAGTTTGTTGATCTGGGCCGGTATCTTTACGCCGTCGCCACTGCTGCTACCGCAAAGCGCCGTCAGTGGCACACCGAACAGTTTGTTCGGAATGCCGCCACCGTACAGTGGTTGTCCGTCCGGGCCGCAGCCGCCGGCCACAACGGCTGAGCCGGTGCCACCGGCACCGAGCAGCGAATTGGGATCGGAGTTTGCAATCTTGTTGCATGACGCCGACTTTTGGTAGCACTTTTTGTGGCAGGTCAGCTTACAGTTTTGGCACACCTGGGAAAAGGGAGAGAGAATAAAGAAAGAACGAATGATTCACAAGACTTGATATATATTCACGTTATGCGGTACAGCTTCAAAGGGAGATCTAGACAGCGATTTCCGGTTAACTGCTGTATCTGCTCGACAACTGTTTGCTTCATTGACTTAGTTTTTTTGTGAATACTAAAACATTAGTTACTAATGTCTCGAAAAAATGTAGGGTCCTGACAATACGATTGAATTATGTTTAACACGTAAACTCACCAGTCCTCGCTCGATTGGCCACAGGAGAAATTGCTGGCATATTTCACACGCCGTCGCAATGTTGAGAATTGTTAGCTGGAATGTATGTCCTGGAATGTAGAAAGCAAACGAATGGGTAAAAATAAAAATTGCTAAATGAAACTCTTCTCCCACGGCGAGCTTACCGTTGAAGGTGGTATGATCGTCGTGCTTGCGCTTTTTATCTTTCTTGCGCTTTGTCTTCGGCTTTTCCGTTTCGCGCGAGTTCATAAACTCGTTCATGAACCCCCGGAACGCGTTCACGCCCATCGTCAGCGGGAAGTCGTTCTTTCGTCCGGAGGTCGTCTCGATCACTTGCTCGAAATTGGCGATCAGATCTCGGTACTTGATGTTCAGCACGTCCGAGTTCTGCCGGTGGGCGACACTGTACTGGGCGACCAGATTGTCCTTGAACTCGCGCAGCGCCTGCTTGAACACTCGGTCCACCTCCGACGGCTTCTCGCAGTCGCTTTCCATCTTGCAGATCTTCTGCGTGATGAAGTCCTGCATCAGCTGCAGCTCTTTGGCATCGCTTATAATCTTATCGGTCGAGTCGGTGTACTCGCGCGTCGACGAAATCTTCTGTCCAGCGGCCCCCGAACTCGACGCTGCCGCTATCGGCTGGTGTTTGTCGTGTTTGCTACCGAACCCGCCACCGCCGGCACCACCGCCTCCGCCGGACCGGATGCGTTTCGAACGTTTTGCCGCCGCACACTGCAGCGACTTGATGCCACCGTTCTGGATGCACTTCGTGTGTACCAGCACCTTGCAGTCGAGACACCGGTACCCTTCGTTCACGAACGAATCGATTTCCTGACAGCATGCGCACCGTTCCGCCTTGTTGATGCGCTGCACCTTCCGGAACTGATGGCCGGCAATATTGATGCGCGTGCTCGACTGGTACATGTCGTTGCCGCGGTTCACCTCCAACAGGGGGATTTTGTTCGTCGGATCGGAATTGCGGCGCTTCAGCGTGTCGCCGGCACCGGACGTGGTGCTGCTGCCATTACCTCCACTCGGACCGCTGGAACCGACCGGTCCGCGACGTGTCAAACCGGTGCCCGGATGGTAGCTGACGGCGGACGAACTGCCTATTAGATGCTCTTCGCTGAGATTCGTCGATTTGATACCACGTCTGCCACTACTGCTGACACCGGACGCTGTCGCTTTGCTGCCAGCCGCCAGCACCATATCGCTGCTGTCCGCTTTGGCCAGTGTCGCAACACCGGCGCGGCTGCCTGTGCCGGTAGCTGCGGCACTATCCTCCGACTTAGCCGTCCCAAGCAGTGCGGCCGCCTTGCCTTTTGGCGTGTTGGAGGCGGTGGTGTTGGTGGTCGTGTTGTAGTAGTTTTGTGCGAAATCATCCGGATAGGCGCTTGAAACGCGCTGGTACGAATTGGTTCCCCCGGCGTACGAAGTCGAGGTGGACATTTTCGGACCCGCAGACGTCGTCGCAGCGGCCGCCGCCGTCGCATTATTGTTGTATATCGACTGTTGGTGGTGATGGTGATGCTGCTGCTGCTGATGGTAGTTGGAGGTCGGTGGAAACTGAAGATTCTGATAGTTTCCTATGTGACCGGAGCTGACCGATGGCAACGACTGGGGCGATGAGTGCGTTGATATCGAGGACGTTGACGACGATAGAGGAGTTTGTTGTTGTGATTGGTGCAGTTGTTGTTGCTGCTGCTGCTGCTGTTGCTGCTGCTGTTGCTGCATGTGATAGTTGGAGTTGATTTCATCTCCCGGTGTGCGGGTGGACGTCGTCGTCGACGACGACACGTGATGGCTGTATGGCAACGAGTCCCGCCGGATGCTGCCCGCTAGCGACGAACCAACGGCATGCGTTTGGGTGAGCGAGCCGCTGATGCTGTTGCGATTGAGATTCCTGGCTGCCGGTGATGACGCAAGTGACCCGCCACTCTCCAGGCCTGTATTTACAAACACGATTTCAACATTGCTACTACTATAACTATTATTGCTGTGGTTCTGATTTCGAATCATGCCACCACCGACACCACTGCCACCGTAAGACGACGCCGTATCACCGTAGCGAAACCGCTGAATGCCGGGCCGACCAATGGCCGTGGTGCCGACGGGATTAGCAATACCGCTACCGTTTCCACCCGTCACCGATGAGGAGGACGGACCGGAATCGACACGACGGGCGGGAAGCTTAACCGTGCTGCTGTTGCCGCCTATACCGCCCCGTTCGTATCGATACTTAGCTAGCTCGGTATCGTCGAACGTGCTTTTGTTACTCGCTCGCTCAATGTCGTACATCCGGAGCGGCCGATCGAGCACATCCTCCTGGCGCTGCAACGGCGCCTTCGGATACGCGCTGGCGGTGGAGGAAGAGGAGACATTTGTTGCCGGGGGCGATGAACCTGCCGGTGTGCTCGATATGACCAGACTTTTCAAGTACTTTTCATTCCTATCTAATAGTGATGCACCCTGGGACGTTTTGGCCGGATGCTGCAGCAGGTGGTTCGTATGGTGGTGATAGTGCTGCTGCGGCGGTCCGTCAACCAGACCGAGATCCACGTACCCTACGTCATCGTCGTCGTCATCGTTTTCCTCCTCACAGAAAGCTGCAGCCACGGCTGCCGCCGTCGCACCCATACCCACTCCTCCTACTTCGTCCTCTTCATCTTCCTCATCCTCGTCTCCATCGTCGTCGTCCTCGTCGTCATCGATAAAGTCGGCCGACATACTATCATCGGCAAACAGTGCCCGATTTTTGTTCACAATATCGATCGCCGTCTCGAAACTTCGTCCGACGGCCGGTATAGGTTTCTTGCGCGGGTGCTCGATCGCCTGTATCACCTCCGCGCCGCCTCCCCCAACACCGATCGAACGATGCTCCACCGGGAGGCTTTGGGTCGAGCGCAGCTTCGCACGCTCGCGCTGCAACTTTTTGCTCAGCAGCTCCTTGAAGCGCGAACGAGCCTGGTTGCCGCGGATACGCGCCTGTATGATGAGCACGCCCGTCTTCAGCTTGCTGTACCACTTACGCACGGTGTAGCCGCGCCACGTCGCCTGAATCACAGTCGCGGCGTGGTTGCGAATTTTGCGTGTAAATTTCTCCTGCTTCTCGCGGATGTAGTCACGCCAGTACGATTGAATCGTGCAGGCGGCGGTACGGTACTGGCAGTACTTTTTACGCTGCAAGATGGCCCGGAACCAGCGCTGGATACAGATGATGCTGTCGATGATCTTCGTGTGAAGCGAAATGTCTAGGCGAATCTTCTGCGACTCTCGCATGTAGATCTTGGTCAGCCCGAGCTGGTAGTGCTGTTTGTTCAGGTCCATCGTGCTCATAAAGTCGCGTACATCCTTCTGCGAGCTGACTAGACCCTTCGGCAGAAGGATCCTGTACAGCTGGATAAACTCTTCGTAGGTGAGTCGAACGTTGTATCCGGCGCGTCGGATGCGGACCGTCTCCAGCATGCCCGTGTAGCGTAGCTGTAGAATGAAACCGAATGAAACGTATTTTTACCAGATTACGAAATACTATTAACATTGTTTGTCTATGAAAAGACTCTTAAGTACTCTTACGTAGTATAAAAAATAGTTTATTGAAAGCAATAGAATAAATAAAATAAAGAATAATCAATAGAGTAAAATATCACATATGATTCGCAGCTGAGAAGTTACACAAGAAAATCTAAATACCGCCAGGTAAACTAGAACCCTGATCGTTTAGCTGGCAGTAGCGAGTTCATATACCAGAACCGATAGGCAGTTCATCGTCCAGAACCGATAGCAAATCATAATATCGATAATTCCAGAATTAAAAACGATAAAAGATAATCTAGTAAACCCGATATCTCTAGCTGTAATTCCAGACTTCGTTACATCAAGAGAGGAAACATTCGATACAAAAATCACGTTGCTTCATTGAATAAAAGTGCGCAATTGCAATTCTAGGTCTGCACTAATTGCTAGAGAGGAAACTAAAAAAAACGTCGCCCATCTGATTATTACATTTATGGATGCATTTTTATGATGACCCACTTTTAACACAACATAAAATGACTAACTCGACGCATATTTAAATCGTGAATGTAAAAAAGCAAGAGAGAAAAAATCTACATAAAACTTTGTTTTATCGACTTTGAATTCTAGGCCCCCTGCCAGGGCCAGGATCCGGATGTTGTCTCTTCCTCGCATCGATCGTACTTAACATCCACTTTTTCGGGTAGCATTTGCCGATTTTCTCACCCTCCCGTGAAGTGTCCGCCACTTACCGGTGGGTCGGTTCGTTTTGGGAGCAGGTACAGTAAAAAATAATCCCATAAAACAGCTCGATAAGATAGGAAGGCGGACGAGAGAAACGGAAGCGGAAGGAAAAGAGAAGCACTTCGCAGGGATAGAGTATGGCGTATTATACCTTTTGCCTGCATGATCTTGAAAAAGTATGAGTTTTGGACCATTTGAATTTGTCAACGAATACAGACGAGGGTCAAGAATGCGAAGAATGCACCGTATGTCAGCATCGATAATGGAGATGTTTATTGCAACTTCCCATTCCAGCCCACCTATATCGGCAAAAGCAAAAGTATGTGAGCAAAAAACAAAAAAAAATCAACTCTAAAACAAAATAATGTTGTTTTCTACTGATAACATCTCTACTGCGAGCTTGTATCACCCGTTCGAACAAAGTGTTTTTTTTTCAACGGGCTTAAATCAGTCGGTTGGTGGCAATTTTCGCCAGAAACCCAACACCGTCGTTTTCTTGCTGGTACCATATACCCTTACTCTTTCGAAACCTTCCTAAATAGCTACTTGTCTAGTGGCCTAATGGGATTTGAGGTATAAAAACTGAACAACCCCGAGATGAAAGCTGGTGTTTCCGGTTTATAGCGTCGCTAGCGAGCACCCTGTTCAGATGAGAATCAGGTCTACCCGTCTCGACGAACGGGCGACGTCAAGCGGCTATCCTAGGGTATCGAAATTTTGTTGCCATTTGTCCGTTGTATTCAGTTACGACGAGGCGCACTTACCACCGCAACCGTCACGGTCATTTTCAGCTTCAGCACTAATCCGGTCGTCATCAGGAGTACGATCAGCAGACAGTGAATGCAGCAGAGTAACGATAGAAACACCAGCCTAACGCCGATCTCTGGATAGAGTCGTATCAATTCTAACGTCATCGTGCAACATGACTTGCCAAGTTGTATATGCACACGAATTTGGAAAAAGCAAGCTGCTAATTTTTATAACTTGCACGTGAGTGCACTGGAAAGTCGGCCAAAAAAAAATAAATCCACATATAATATTGTCCAATTTTTAACCACTGGTAAGCTTCAATTTATTAAAAGCACTCTTAAAGAATCACATTTATCACATGATCACATTTTTTGCAACACATAGCTGCGACACTGAGAACACTTATTTTACCACAGCGTACGTTCGTACCCATCGAAGGTAGATTTGATACTGCCGGTGTAGTTGTCTGAGCAACTGATGTCTCGAGCAGAGCAGGCACCCGAAGCATTTGGGTTTTGTGCAGGTAAAACAAAATTCCATCCGGAAAAGCCGTTCCGCTGCACACAAATGACTCACAACCGGCTGAATGATGGGCACGGGGTTTGGGTTTAAGGTGTGGACGAGATCACAATGTTTGTGTGCCTATTAGCCCATCGTGCTCAAAGCAACGTGCAACACAAGGCATGTCTGTGCAGGGACAAACAATACTGCACTTGGGCCGATAATCTTTTTTGGATTCTTTTTCTCATGATTACCACCCCGCGCAAGCATTCATTCATGGAATTTATGCAACCCATGCACCCAGGATGTAACAAGGATAACATCCCTTGAGATAAGAAAAAATGTATACATATACATATTCATATTCAGTTTTATGAAAATGTAATGCATAAATATTCTCGTACGCCTCACTTTGGTTCATTATAGTCATTTGTGCGATATGTTCATGATAGTTTTAAAAATGTAAGGACAAATCCTAGTTCTATTGAATACTTGATTAGTATAGAGCAAATACAATTTCTCGTTGGATGCAAAATTTTTCACGTTAATCTACTAAAAATAGAATCGTTTTCATCTACGTTTAATCTCACACCACCTAGACTCCGTTGATTCTCACATATGCAAATTTAAAATCGACAAAACTTACTTCTCATGTCCTTGTAGCACCGTGCAACAAACAAAACATTATGAATAACCGTCTTAAACGTACCCATAAGAGCAATTGTAAAAGCGTGAGAAACAACACATCCCTTTTGTGGTGCTTTCTTCATGTGTCATGGCTTAACCGTTAACCTTAACGGAATTTGCACGTTTATGTTACTTTAAACATCCAATGTGGTTTTGAAGGTTGTGCGAACAGCACGCGAAGGACACGGGAAAATTGCATAGACCTGCATTACGGATCTATTTAATACCGAACAACAGCTGGTATCACTTGTTATCCATCCCCGAGTCTGTGAGCCCTTTTTAATACAACCCTAGGACAAAACATTTCCCCTTTCGCTTACCTGTCTCGTAACAGTTGCATCGTCAAATTGGTTCGGTATTTTGTTCGGATTCGATTTGATACATCGAATGAAGAATGGATTTGCCTAAAAAAAAATACAAACAATATTAAAACCTGACCTCGACTCGCGTTAATGCTGACTGAGCGACGACTCGTAATACCTGATTTAACGTTTCCATCAATGCGATGAGTGAGTTTTGGAACTGGGCCGTCACGGTGAGTGGTTGTTTCCGCGTTTTGATAGCGGACGTTTGGTTGGTCAGATTTTGGCCGGCGGAGAGCGTCTTCACAGACTGGAGATTCTTCAAGCCCTTCTTCGGCCGCTCCCGAGGACGAAAGGATTTGTTTTTCCTGGATCGATGGCAGCAGAAGTTATAGCAGG
>JXWZ01011705.1:0-23788 GCA_000956215.1 Anopheles farauti No. 4
TTTTCTCTCTCTCTCTCTCTCAACACTGATTACTTTACGGTATTTCACTTCGTTCGCCTTTCAAAACGTTCATCCCCCTTTCACCTAGAACCTTCGCTGATTATCACATCGTCTTTTCTCGTCCTGATATTCTCGAAGCGCTCGTTGCGCGTGCAGCTATTAATTTCGCTAAATTATCTGACAATTATTGTTTTAAGCTGCTCCTCGGTGGAGGAGGTGCACGGGTTCGGGGATTCACCGATGCCGGCAAGCCAATACTTACCGTACGGAATGGAACTCGCTTGTTGCTCACTGAATACAGGCAGAAGCCAAACTGTGCCTATCTGTGGCTCTGGAGCGAGCTTATATACCGGTCGAAATTTCGTGCGCTTCCCGGCACCGCACGACGGTGCCCGTCCCGGTTCGCGGTACCAAGCGCGTCATGCTCCTTCGCGCAGTGCGGCAGTTTTTTCTTCCTTTTTTTTCGCGGTTGTTTGTTTGTGTGGTTCGTTTCGTTCGTTTCAGGGCCTTTTTGATTTCTTCCCGCCAGCTTGTCTGCGCGTTCTCTATATCAGCGTCGCCTAGCGCCCAGGAACCAACGACTGATGGGTTCGGTGGGGCAGTTTCAGCTCAATGTACCTTACCATTCCCCTCTCCCGTCAGCTGGGGGTTTATTCTTCCGTCGGATCCAGCTGATCGTCCTTCCTGTTTTATCTCGCACGATCGCACGATCGCAACGCGAACGCTTCTTCGTGTTAGCGGCGTTACAAGTACTTTGCCGAGCCGGAGTGGGCTGGAGTGGTTTAATTTTACTTATTTTTGGACGCACCGGCGAGCATTGGGTCGGAGGCGATGATGCTCGAGAAGCCTCCGCGCGCCCTCGGTTTCGTGGGACCAATCTTGTATCATAAACTTCGACCATTCGCCCGTCTCTACCCTCTACGTCGCGCTAGCGGACACACATAATTAGCATGATCAGCTTCAAAGCAAATCTAAACCATGAGAGACCTCTTCGCGCACAGAGCAGCGACGCACATAAGTACGAGCAAACAAAAAAAAAACTCTTGCGCGATTTACTGCGGCAGTGAAATCGTGCACAATTTTTCGGCCCGATCAGTTCATCGTCTCGTCTCGCAGCACCCAGACCTGATTCGGCTGTGTTTGCACCCATCACCAGCCCGTACCCGCAAAACCTGTTGCCCAAAGCCATGGGCCAAACGGTGGCTGCAGAGGGAGAGAACGAGCTAGAGCAGTGGAGTGGAGAAATTTTGTGCAGAACGTAACGTGCGTCTCCCGCCGGGACTAATCTTCGAATGTCAATCAAAACCGTACGATTAACGGGCAGCTTAGAAGGAACTTTCCGGGTGTACGATCGACGTTGCGACTGGTTTCCTTTAATATCCACCAGAAACAGGAGGGACATTGAGGTTGCGAAAAAAGAAAGCAAACAAGATCCTCAAATTCGGCGTGCAGATATCAATCACGCTTACGGAGCCTACTTGCGCGGAAGGAAAAGAAATTTCGGCCCGGTTGTCTTGCTGCCAGCCTCGTGATCGAAGGCTACACGGCACGGCTGTTCACTCGAAGCCATCGGTCGTGTTTTCTGCCTCACTGATTAACGATACGAGCGAATCAAAAGGGGGCCATTATTTACGACTCTCACCTTGTACCACCCGTGCAAGATCGCACCCATGAAAGGTGAATCATTTGTTCTAGATGCGCGGTATCGCGCCGGAAGAAAATGGGTTCCACTTCACAAGCCAATGGTAGAATTTTCTACGCCTCCATCACCCCGTCGACAGCCACCGTGCTCTGGGTTTGAGGAGATAATCGATCCGTTCTAGTCCACCCCTTCCCCCAAACGCCATAATTGTGACACCTCCCCCAGTGGGAGGTGGCGGTTGCATTGCGAGCCACGTGCAGCAGCCAGCGTAGGGTCAAGTTAGACGATAATTTTCCATCCCACTGGCGACAATCCGGCTTGGCTCTATTAACACACACACACACACACACACACACACCCTGCCCTAAGGTGACATTTGTGTTTTGTATTATGTTTTATATTTTTTTCTGTTTGGAAAGAGATTTATTCATCACCCCGCCACCGCGTAAACAAAAAAAAAACGATCGTTATTACGGCAGCAATTAGCACCATCTCGCGGCTCGGCCTATTTTAGCACACTTTCCATACAAATGTGACAGCCGGCTTTCATTACTCATAGTGCCTTGAACGGAAGCGTCCAATATCAGGGCGTGTTGTGCTTCGCGTGCTGGACTAATCGACCACGAACGGATACGCAATTAGTTGTTATCAATTATCTTTTGTTTAACCCCATTGTGCATTAGAACTTTTACGTAAGTTGGTGTGGTGATTTAATACAATTAATTGTTTAACATCTTACCGGAGCGATACAGCGAATCGAGATACGTTAACTATCAAATGTAATTGAGGAAGCTTATTTTTTTAAAAAATGTTACTTTTTTTAAAATCAAATAAAACAAAACACAAGCTCACATGCCCAAAGTGCGTCACTGCAACAAATATGATTACGCACGATCATAAATAAACCTCTTCAAGAAACCCACAACAAACAACTGGAGTGCGCAGCAGGCTGTGCAGATCAACTTCCCCGAGTAATGGGCTTCAATAAAGCAATAACAATTACGCTGCCGTAAAATTATTGCACTCCTCCTTAAAAACGGCACAGACGGCAGGACGGACGGACGGACGGACGGACGGTTCTAACCAGTGCCGGGAATTCCAGCACGTCCAAATTGCCAAATTACGCAAATCGCACTTTAATCATCGCTCTGTTTGTTTTGCTTCCGACGTGCGAAGGATTAACCGACGGTGTGGAAAAATCGATTATTTCGATTTTTTGTTTTTGTACAGGTGAGGAGCTGAAGATGGAATAAATCGGTGGAGAACATTTCAATTTCCAACCCGGAAAATTGGTAGCCGCATGGGGAGCGATTTTACCTGTTTCGTTCACTTTCGTCTTCTTTTCGAACGTCCTAGCTCAAAGTCATTGCGTATCGATCTATCGAAATTCGAAACGAAACAATCAATCGCGTTCCTGCACCGGATGTTATTGATCTGCTTGTATAATTCGCATCTATTGCGGGCGATTGCCGATAAGCTACACCGGGGCAGTGAAACCTATTCTGGACGCTTCGAATTCGATCGTCCCTAACGCCCCCTAACGCTAACCCACAAAAATAGGAAACACACAAGCTCGTTGTCCGGTTCGGTCCACTGGCAGTGTTTTGATTTGACATTTCACTCGACCGCTTAAGATTGTTGGCAAACACACACCCTCTCTCTTGCATTGACCATTTTAGCAAACTAATGCCCATTTGCGTCATGTCTGAGCGGAGCGAAAGCTTAGTTATCAGCAAGAGTCGGGGCAAACAAAAAAAGATCATGATCGCCATCTCAACCAAAACAAAAAGCAAACATTTACTTCGGCTTTTTGGACAAACTCTCCAAGCTTTAGCATAAATGGGCGACAAACCAAACATCGATCAGCTGGTTTTCGCGCAATGCTCCGCGGGGACGGAAACTGCTGGCAGCCGAAAAATCAGCACACTACGATCGGTCTGATGCAGGGATCGTGAAGGTTTGAAATTTTAAAAAAAAATATATTTTATTGAATTACAAACAGATATTAATGAGGTTGGGTTTTTATATAATTTTTAGCATATTTATTTGCATAATTATCATAAAAACTACACGACTTAAGTGTGAAAAATATCGCATATTAAGAATTGTGCATTGACGCACTTTAACTCGCTTGAACTAAACCAATCAGACAAAGTAAACGAAGAAATCGAAACCGATGATCCAATAGTACCTGTAAAGTGAATATAAATTATGCAAAACAGATACATTAGTTATCGAAGAAATTAAAAAGTCCAAGTGTGAAAAGAAACAATATCCAAAAGCATCGTATGGGCATACAAAACTATAGTGCTTAAATATTCGTAAAGCTTAAAAACGTACTAATGAATTTCAATCATGTTTTTGGTAAAATTTGGTAAGTTTTTGGCTGAAACTAAAATAAAACCTTGTATTAATATCTAATTTAAATTTATAAATCCTAATAAATTATTTCTAATTGATGTTTAAGTAAAAAAGTGATTAATAATCTCAAAAACCTGCCCACTAACTTGTTATGAAACCTCCTATTGAATTATGTTTCTCAAAATTAGGTTTTAGATTCTTTATACACTATCAACGTTCCGGTATGCCCAACCCTGGCAAAGCGCATTTCTTTTCATATAGTCCGGAACGGCGTTATGCTCACCAACATGACCGGTAAAAGGGTTATCGTGTGAGAAAATAATGTTTACCTATTGTATTTTGCAAAACGTTTCCGTCCACATCGCCAACGAAAACTCTTCAAATAATGGTCTCGGAGCCGCAAACAAACCATTCACAAACCGGAGCCGTATGGGCAAAACCATTCACTTAGGGACCGTTTGGGAAAATAAATTTTTATATCAAAGGCGATAAAAAAGATTCATACTCATTTTCCACTTATTTCGCTTGTAATTATCGATTGTTTACGATACGCGGCGATTCTCTAGTGCAAACAATACCGTTTATGGGACTTTTGCTAGCTCATTAAGCATAGCTCCCAGAGGCTAGTGAGCAACAGATAATTAACAAATTGATTCCAAAAATCATAAATGGTGGATGGACTCCCCGCCAAATATGTGCTAATTGACATTTTTGTCATTTTTTCTGAGCTTACCACAATCAACACCATTTGACGGGAAAATTAGAGGTTGAACATAAGAACGGGTGGGAAAAGTTTTCGTTTTTGTGCACCCAAACTTAAACGGTCCGCAATTAGTCACACATGCCACGCACGATTTACAAATTACAGGCCTTTTTGTTTGCAGTTGTGGCGGCTACTGTTGCGTGTCTAAAGTACACGTTGCTGGTGAGTTGAGGTTCTTTTCCGCAATAGACTCCAGTCGAGAGGTCTTCACCGCTCGAGTTCAGCATCACTGCAGCATTTGATGACACTTCTGGTTGAACGGTCAACGGCCTCAGCGTGCGTCATTTGTTAATCTATGCGTCGTGCCAGCATCTCGAGTGGGATGAGATTTTTTGTGGTACGAGCAAATAAAGACCGATACGAATGCTACACACGTAGCCCTAACTGCTGCACTTCTTCCGTGGGACGTATTAGATTGCACATTGTGTTTGAAATGTGGGAAGGCTGGTTTTGTAAGTTTTTTTTCAATTTTTTTACATTTATGGTAAACACGAAAATCTATCGAGGAGGACTCTTCAGATGGAAGGTTATTCTTTCAATTTTGACAAATAGGATTTGTCTCGTGTGTACCGTTCCGAGCGATATCTAACAATTATCCTTGAAACGAATTGCTTCAGCAAAAGTTTTCTTAGCTTCTCGAGGCCCTCGTTCACCAAAAATCCTTCCTGTATCGTGCCGTCGTATCGCGCATACAATCTTCCCCCGTGCTCAACATCCCAGGCACGTAACTCCTCGGCACGGTGTCTTCACAATGCTGCGTACGTACTGCCGAAAAAAGCACCCAGCCTCTTCACGCTACATCCAAAACGCTCTGACAGGTTATCAATTAACCACCAGTCGATCAGTCGATGCGATTTGCAACTGAATGTGACTCACTGCTCGGGCTGCACCGCCAGGGGTATCGACAGGCGAACAACAGCGTCAGTTTTGTGCAACGTCTGCCCGTTCCGAGCTGAGGCAACGTCATGGACGCTTAATTCCACTGCCCTTGGATCACACTTCGACGGTCAACGTCCAATTCGTCGATAGAAACGACCAATTCATCAAATCATTCAACGATCATTTACAAAGATTGGACAATGATATTGAACTGCTTTTGTACCTTTTCAGGGAGCAAAATTAAGTTGTGGATATGTTACGATGTCTACTGCTACGGAGAATGCAATTTTTGCCCTCTAATAATTTATACTAATTTATTACTTCATAGCAACTCCACACGGTTTTTTTATGTTGAACTAATTTAAAATGTATATTCCATTACAGAAAGAAACTAGCTTAGTACGAAACTCTTTATACCAACTCAAATCAAACATCCCACTTCGTACAACTTCCTATAGCTGGCCGATGACCCCTAATCATGTTGGTAAACTTAATTTTCTTTTTCCTCCAAACTTGTTGGATTGAACTACAGCAACAGGAAAAAAAACTTCCAAAAAGAATACTTGGAACCACGCCCTCGGGCGTCCGAAATGCGCCAACCTGTGACAGCGCAATCAATCATCGACCGATCATGTCAATGACTCTTCTCCGATTTCGAGCCGACATTTGAATTGCGATCGTACAGACGCCACACGCTGCGAACTTCATCTCCGCTAAATCCATTTGGACGATCAAGACATTGGGTTTCTGGAGCAGGCTAGTTGTGGAAACAACCAGCAGGAACATAGATAAATCTTACGGCTCGGTCCTCCCAAAGTCTTGCCTTGTTTCGCATTGATCTCCTCCTCGTGATTGCTTGCACATGGAACGCCGCCTGCTTGGATCCATCTCAGTTTAACCCATCAAAATGGAACACGACACGTCAGCCATGCCTCCACTGTGCTTGCAGCCGGTGGCCCGACTCCGGACAGCAAGAAAAATGAAAGATCGAGATCAAGTTCAAGTTCACCCCGCGCAACAGCTAATCGTGGCCGTGTACTCGCGCACGCGCCACCATCATCCGTTGTGCAACCGACCCAACAGCATCCGGTGCAGTACGCCTTTCGCGCTTCAATGACTAACCAACACTCGGAGCGGGTTAGGACCCATTAGGAGAGCGGCGTACTTTTCCATCCAGCCGCGATACTAGCACCAAGCGTCACACGATTTATTTTTCAGCTGAAATCTACTCTACTATGTAACTTTTCCACAACCACGGCCTGTCGAAAACTGGTAGCAATGTATGGGGATTCCCATTCCGATGTTGCCGATGCTTCCTGGAAGCTCGGACATAAATATTTAATGTGTGTTATGCGAGCGGTTGAGAGTTTCTTTGCGTCATACAGAGTTCGTGGACTCCTATATGTTGTTGTTGTTGAGGTAAGAACGTTCTCCGCACTGGATCGTTGTGCAGCCCGGATGGAGATTGTTTCTGTCGTCGTACGCTCGTGATGAATACCAGGAAGAGCAGTAGAGACGTGTGCTGCTGTGGGTTCAATTGCTGATGGAAAGCTGTGCCACCATCACCACCACCAATTGCTTCATCTTTTCAGCTCGCGCACGATGGGCTTGAGTTGAGGTGCACTTGAAGTTTAACCCACTTCGCACTCTGCGTCTCCTCTTGGCCATTGACGTCATTCTCATGGTAAATTATTTTGCACTGATTTCGGGGATTAGAACGCTACAGTCGTAGCCAATTATGATAAATTTAAGTCGTCTAAATAATGTGTCGGAAGAACAAAAGCATAATGATTTGGAAAAGGAAGAACATGATACAATGCATACAGTTGGTACCGGCAGGGACATGGATGAAGAGTTATTTCTTGATTTATTAAAGACTCTTTTTGACACATTTACACTTTTTGAAAGATGTTTTATAAATCTTAAAATTTACTCTAAATAAGCAAAACTAAAATCACGGTGTATTTCGTTACCGAATTTTATTAGGCGTCAACTGTTTTTTTTTAACTTACTTATTTTAAAATTCTCAAGGACGGTCCTGTTCGCCGAGGGTCCAGCTTTTTCCAACGATACAGTAAAATAAAATTATTCATAATTGTTTTCACAGTTTTAAACGAGGCTAACACAAAACTTTATCTCTTCTTATCATCCTCAAAATGGCAATCAAAAGATGTTTGGACAGAATAAAGATGGGTCAAACAGTTACGAAATTCGTTAAAGTAAATTATTTATTGACGAAGACACTAACATTCCATAGGTCTCAGACCAGCCATCGAAGCGTACAACACAGTGATGGTTTCTTCGTTGTAAATAGATATTTCTAATCCAAATTCGTCCAGAAAGTTCTTCAAAACGAGTCATAATGAGATGTTACAGCCGATTTTGGAAATGATACGTGAAGCGTATCCAACACTTCCTTCCTTACAACGCTGTTTAACAGACACGCTTTACCTAAAAAATAGCAACACACGTCCACGGTTCATAACACACAAACAAATCTTCCGCGAGCCGAATTTAACGATGACTCAGGCAGGTTTTCGTCCTTCTAGAAATGACCTATCCACCGACGAAGACGTCTGAACGATCTTCCCGTGCGATTGCTTATAGAAAGGTGTTAAATAAATGTGCAACAGTCAGCCTCAACGCGTGCTTATCGTGCCAGCGGGAATGCCCGTGGCGGTGTGGCATGGCACGCTCACAATGACCATGGCGGGCGAGAGAGAAAAGAACAGTGAAAATCGAAATAAAAAAACAACAAAGCATTCGCATAAACGGTTGTTTTCCCATGCACATGGGTCGATGGAATGGGCTCTATTTTGGGGAATTATTACATTTCATCCAGCTTTAACAAACTATTTGTTTAATTTAGGTGCGTGCTGAGGGTGTTGCGCTGTCTGATTGTTACAGCATTAGCGCGATCGTGCAGTCTTCTATGTGTTGCCTACAGTGCAGGCCTATACCGAAGGACGTCTCGTCGTCCGAAACAGGGTTACAAACGAACGTGCTAACCAACAAGAGGTGAAATGCATTGCTGTAGCACGCCAAACTGAGAACATTTTTCCACGCGAAATTAAATAATTGCAACTGAATTTAATTCGATTTTAGCCAATACCAATATCAATACAAATGCAATGCAATAGAGAATTACTCCAACTTTCCAGTATTGAATAGTAAAAGTGTTTCTCTTGGTAAATACTTTGGATACAACGATAAACTGAATTTTCAAATTGTAGATGGGACGGCCACGAACTGGTAGATGATAACCGCATTATCACTCAGCTCGTTGGTTCAAACATTAATGCATATTTCTTCGATCGATCATTAGGCTTGCGATCGAATTTTGCGGACAATCGAATTTTGCGATACTTCTAATGTTAGTACTGTACATTGCTGCTTTTATTTATCACTCGCTGCTCCGTAGCCGCCCACCCCGTCTAGGCTGTACCCTTTCAGTGCAATCTCCATCGACAGTTTTCCCGCCAATATGCCGTGTTTTTCCATCACGTTCCAGATGGTGGCCATCACGACGAAGAATATGATGACGGCGCAGAGTAGAAATTTTAGTACTAAAAAGGCTATCTTCAACCCGTACGGTGCCTGCAGCTCGAGTAAGTTGATCAGTACGATGATCACACCGATCGCCATCAGCGTGTAGCTGCGCCGGTGCGACTCCAGCTGCTTCAGGCTTTCGTTGCAGATGGCCACACTTTCGCGCAGTGCCAGCACCGCTTCTCGGTCCGTTTCTTCTCGCGATTCCCGGCTGCAACTGTCCTGCTTATCGCTGCTGCATGCGATCAAGTTCTGAATGGTGGAAGTTGATGAAGTTTTCTTCAGTATGAGCTTGGCGTACACGGCCTCGTGGTCGGAATAGCTGAATGTCTGTCCCGGCACACGCTCCGGCAACGGTAACCGATGTTCGAGCAGTCGGCCTTCATAATGATCACCGATACGATACATCACATAGTCGATCCGCTTCCCGTTCGGTTGCTGTTTGGCTACGGTTGCATCGCTGTAGCTGTTGGTGTGACATTCGTTCGTGCCAACTGCACTACCGATCCACTTCCGATCGTATGAATCCTTCAGTTTCGAGCTGGTCAACAGCACGCGGTAAGCAAGATCGCCCGGCTCCGTGTTGAGATCTCCCGCCAGTACCTGTAGCACCGCTTGTCCCCGTGTACTTTCAATAAATTGTGCCGTATCGTGCGCCTGTATCACTCGATGTGCCATGTAGTCATCACACTGTCGATTATATTCCGCATGAAGCTACAGGAAAACAGAAAAAACAAGTGTTCCCATTTGACCTGATCCTTGTTCCCTTGAACGCTGACGCATTGCGATGCACATTAACATATTATAGAAATCTACTACCTATACAGGAAATAGGAAGTTGCAACCTTTCAAGACCAGTGGCATCTAATCACCATTGTCTCGGCGTAAAAAATGATTTCAACAATAACCCCACACGGCCCGTCCGGCCCGGCACGGGGAGAGAACAAAATGGATCTTAAACGTACGTCTTTGCGGTGCAAATCACATCTCAGCAGGCAGTGATTTCAACGATGCTAATCGCATGACTTATACCGGTTCATGATTAATGCAGCCAAAACCCACCCCGATTCCCATCCCGCACTTACATGAGCAACGTACACATGCACCAGCTGATCGTTTACCGAGATCTTGGCCATACCGACCCCTTTCCCACCGAACCAGTCACCGTGCTGTATGCGATGGATGTAGCCATTCACGGACCAGGCATGGAAGAAAGCTGATACAATCGGGTAGCGAGAGAGAATCGCCAACCCTGAACCAACCACGCCACTGAAATGGGAGACGACGACGAGATGGTTCAAATAACGCTCTTTTCTATGCGCCCCCGGGTTGGTATATTTCCACTACACCGTTCTCACCTGTAGAAGTAGTGGCAAAAGGGAAGCACATTTTCCACCCGCTGCTTTAAACACTGGTAGTCACTTTCGGACCACACTTCCTGCAACGAGACGACGTCATAGTTGCCGCTCGCCAGCACGTCCCCTATGGCCTTTACCCGCATCTCTCGATCCTTCGACACGTACGGAATGCCCCTATGAGGAACGAAATTGATTCATAAAATGTTTTTTTTACTGCGCTGACTGCTGAGCCGGAAAACTTACCAAATATTCAGTGTTAAAATGCTTAGCTCCATTGCCATTTTCGGGACAAATTTGCCAAACTACCGGTGGTGGTGTCAATTGTGCAATGTTAATACTGTTTGAATCACTAACTAACGTCTGAATAAAACATCATACATTTCAAATCCCACTTTACGAAATGGTTGCACTCCGGGTAAACACCGTAAACGTTGCAATTATCAGATTTTGATAACTTTTTTGCCAAATAATCGTTCGGTTCGGACGACGTTGTACGACCCGAACGGTAAAAGAAAAACAATTTATTCTGACAGCAAGCACAATAGCGCTACTCGTGGTCACTTTTGAAACTAATTTCGTTTATTGCGCAATTTACACCCTGTGTTTTTAGCGCGAGAATTTTAAAACCGAAAGCATATGAAGTTTTACTGGAAAAGAAATAATACGACTCGAAACAAAAATGTAAAGGGCCAAATATTTATCACATTTATTTTCGAGATAACATCAACAAAGATTATCACAATGAGGCGTCAGGTTGTCGCCGCTCACGAGCCCACTCTATTCCAGCTTGATGCCCTCCTTCTTGGCCTCATCACGGTACTTCTCGATGTACAGGTTCTCCGGGTCGTACTTCTTCTGGAGCGCTTCCCACTGATCCTTGCGGTTCTCGATGACGTAGTTGATGACACGGATCGCACCGGCACGCTGTTTCTCACTGCACTTGGCACAGTTAGTCTGCAGCGCCTCCGGCAGGATCTTCTTGAGCTCGTTACCGTCGGGTGTGCAACGACCCTCATCCATCAGGCACTTGAAGTAGTTGTTGAATAGACGGTCCGACTTCAGGATCTCGTCCAGATCGATACCATCGTACTTGGTCGTGTACTGCTCCTGGGCGGCGGCGAGGGCCAACATGGCGAAGGCGATGGCGACGAACAGTTTCATGATGGCTAGAAGAGTTTGCTTAAAATGCTGCAAGTACCACGTAAAATACCGACTAAGTTAGAATAGAATCACAATTTTCCACACGATTAAGTTCCGCGCCTAACTAACCGAAACGAATGTGGTATTGTTTTGGAGGCGAAGAAGCGCTCAAGCTGCGATTGAAGCACCGACTGTATCGAACTGCAGAACCGCGACCGCTTTTTATACCGCTATACCAATACACCACACCAAACCATCCAAACAATTCTGCCGATCAAGGATATCCCCGAACGGTACCGATGAAGCACTCGCCGTATTTCGGCGCTAAACCGCATTTCTTCGTTATGCTGCTATGACCCCACTACCCAACCGGCAGTTCCTATTGTCCGCACTTCGCTTCGTTGCGCTACGCGAGCATCGTACGAACGGGCCAGACAGTGCACAAGGGGGGAGCTTCTACACAAAAAAATAGTTTCACTGGTTCCACGAACAAACACTAGCATACACTTCTCACCTACAACCTACAACCTTCCAGCGGCACAAATTTGCACGACTCATGGACCGGCAACTCTCGCCTCTAAAGCGCGTGCACCGCATCGTACCACTTCCGCCAGCAAAACCCTCAGCTATGCCACCTCCTCATACCCCGAGCCTGTGTCTTGCATTTTGATGCAGCTTCACAGTTTAAAAGCTTCCCCACTCATCATCATGCCTCCCCGGTTCGGTATCGGTAATAATTACTACAGGTGGCAAGCAACGTTACGCTGCGCTAAGCAAATGCAGTCAAGGGGTCACACGAGCGGATATATTGTAAACGTTGGCGAAGAGGACATCCCTCCAACCGATCAACAGCATGGTGAAGGAGAGCTGCCACCGAACCTCATCTCTCATGAGAAAAGGGTGCAAATTAACAGAAAAAAGCCCCTGAAAGTTCACGATCAGGCTACCTCCCCGCCACAACCGATCTATTTCTCGTTCACCTCACACTCGCTACCCTCCACCTTCGCCTTCCGAATCATTTGTTTAATCGGCTGCCACAGTCATGCACTTTAAGCTGTGCATTAATGCAAGCCAACGTCATCGACGTCATAACGGTCGAGAGTATTATCTAGTCGGTTTGCCGGTGCTGAGAGTCAACTTCTCCCGGAGAAGTCGCCGTAGTCGTAGTATCTGACGTCGGATGTCGTCACAGCAACACTCCTTTCCAGCTCTCCAGTTCGTGGCAGTTGTGTTAAATATATATAAAGCTTGGCAAGTCGGTAGATACAGCACAGTTTTGCAGTACACTATCGCGAATCCACACACTTCTTTCGAAGCTACACCCGTTCTACACCGTGCAGGTTAGTAGCATGACAAGTGATAAATCAACGTACTGGAGCCATCTAGCACAAGTCTCGCGATCTCATTAAGATAGTGCGCTTCGCGTAACATGTGCGTTCTGAAAGCAGACAAGGCTAGAGGCAACACAGTGCAACATTGAATTGCGTGTGAAAAACGTTATCGATAACAACGCTACTGAAACTGACTCCAGTGTTTGGAGAATTGGTTGAGCTCGTCATTAACCACCTCTACTCAGCAGGGCGGATTGATTGTAGTTTCAATTTTTAAATTTTCTCTCCCCCTCTCCTACCAGAAAACACCATGAAACTGTTCATCATCGTTGCCCTTGCGCTGGTAGGTGCGGTGGCCGCCCAGAAGTACACCAGCAAGTACGATAACATCGATGTGGACGAGATCCTGAAGTCGGACCGGCTGTTCAACAACTACTACAAGTGTCTGCTGGACGAAGGACGCTGCACGCCCGATGGCAACGAGCTGAAGAAGATCCTACCGGAGGCACTGCAGACGAACTGTTCCAAGTGCAGCGAGAAGCAGCGCAGTGGTGCCATCCATGTTCTCAACTACCTTATCGAGAACCGCAAGGCTCAGTGGAAGGTGCTGCAGGAGAAGTACGACCCGGAGAACAAGTACATCGAGAAGTACCGTGAGGAGGCCAAGAAGGAGGGCATCAAGCTGGACTAAGGTGCACTTCCGTCGACTTTTCACACTACCTAAAAACACAACAAATCACCTCAAAGTAGAATTTCAAGATCATCGCTGACGCTTCCTAAACTTTCCTAACCCTATTACCGTGGTCAAGTTTATAACATCCGGTCCGTGATTCGGCGGAGTAGAACTACTGAGCCCCCAAACAAGGACACCGCAAGTGAAGCGAACGAACTAAAGTGCTAAAGCATAACAAACAACACATACTCACCCCGTTATGGAGTACTGCGTAAAAGTTCCATTACGTTTTATTGAACTCTTACCCATTTTGTGATATACCTTTGCTTTTACTTCTGTTCACCACGACCATCAGTGTGTGTGTGCTTGTTTGTTTTCGGTTATTGTTACGCTTTTGTGTTTTTGGTTCATGCTGTCTCAAGAATGTCAAACGCTTAGTAGTCAAAATTAGTAGAAATTTCGTCGTTATTAATGTGAATAAATCGTATGATTACTGTTTTATATACAAAACTTCTCTTGCTGTTCTTATCATGCGCGTTTTCGCTCGTCATTCCGTGCGAGCAGTGTTGCGTGAAAAATACTATGTATCTAACCGTTCCTCACGCCAACAATTGGTTGCTTGGATCGGGTAGACATGGGCATCATCCGGTGGAGGTGCAGTTGGTAGTGAATCGATCGCCACCAATTCGAAGGCGTGGAATCTAATTTATGCATCCGAAATGAAGGTTATTACGCGTGCTTACTCTCGTTGCTAGCGGCGCGCGTGAAACCTCCTGACGTTCGTTCATGCTCGTGGCGGAGCCGGTTGATGTTTGAAGGAAAGCTAGTGGCTGGCCTCATCGCAACGCCTTCCTCGTTCGGTCCGCGATAAGTATGTATGTTCGATGAACGATATAACGTAGTAGATGAGCCGCAGGTCAACTTACGCTAACCGGAAGCTGAGTCGGAACCAACGTCAGCTAACGGTTTTGCCCATTGTACGTCGGTAGTTTGTCGTGGAACGAAAAAAGTAGTTACATCCCTGATTATTATTTATTCCGCACAAACAACGCTACCAGGCTCGTGTGCGACGCCACTACGGCTGCCCCTTCAGAGAAACGTGATCGACATCAAGTAAAAGGGGTAATTATATTTACTAATTGGTACTGAGTCTGATCGAGTTGAGATTTATTTTTTTTGCTCTAATGTTTTCTGATCGCTTCCAAGTAATCTGTGCTACCGTTCGTGCGATATGCGTAGCGATCCGTTTACCGACAACGCCTTCATCAGCTTGAAAAACCCCCTCATTGCCCATTGAGAGCTTTAAATGGTCATCGATCGTTCACATAACATTGGGAAGGGTGTTTCGTTTTCGCCAACGATCCCAGTAACATGCAAACATTTACTGTGACCAGATTGTCCGCCAAATGCAAATAGCTAGATGCAAGGTAAACACCTCAACTGGACATCGCGTAACTGTGCGTCTTCCATTTCCTAGGGGTATTATTTATTGACAAAACTTTAGCTACAGTATACCACCATCGTACTGTTGGCACCATCATTGATCGAAACAAAGGTGCAATTCTTGTATGTTAAGTAGAGGTGTAAATTTACGCAATTTTTAGCATATACCAACGTGTAGCGTATATTTTTCTATTTTTTTTTTTTTTCATATCGAAATACAGGCTTTAAATAGGTTTAGATCACCTGTTGTTTGGGAAAATCCTCATCTAACCAAATAAATCCAAGGCTATGGCCAAAAAGATAACTTGACAAGATAGCTTTCTTGATAACTTCATAGCTTGATAACTGAAACACTTAAACCTAAACGAAATTTCAAACATAACCGCTACATAATGAGTATGAGAAATATTTTTCTCACTTTTTCTCATCGTGAACGCTGGAAAAAATAAGAAGAATGTATGCAATCCGCAAACTGGTCGAAACCAATCATGTGAAAGTAGTCACTTTCATTTAAAATATATTAATCAACGTTAATCAAATCACTGCATTCTTCAACACGATGAAATGTACGTGAAGTTGCAAAAAATAATCTTTCACGAAGATTTTATAAAAATAATTATCCCAGAAAAAATAAGAAAGCAACGAACACCGCAAGAAGAAACGTCAAAGAAACGTCAAATGGCGCCAGTTTGATTATTTCGGTGTTTCTTTTTCTTTCCCCACCAAACGAACTCAATTTTTTCCCTAGTTTTACGCATTTATGGCGTATTTCTAGACTTACAGTGCATATTTTACCTACCAAGTTGTACGCCTCAGGTGCTTGGTTCGAAACGTGGCGCACAAATGATGGAGCACGAGACGATGAATTTGCCGAGTGCCAAAGGCGACGATCTGGAAGACGGAGAAGTAAAGCATCCATCTTCGATACAGCCATCGAAATTCAACGCTATGCGCACGCTGACCTCTTTGTTTTCCTGCTTTATCGCTTTCTCACCCAGCTATCCGATAGCGACAGCGACGGATACACACCACTGGCTCGTCCGGAAGTGGCCAAACCCGAGTTCGGTTCGGCGTCCGTGAGCCTTCCGCGCAAAATGGACATCGTTTCGGACGAGCATGATGACGACGATCTGCATCCGGAGAAAAGTGATAGCGACGGTAGCTCGGACGAAAGTAGTAGTAACATCCGGATCGGGTCCATGATCAGCTATCCGAAACGATTGGTCCGTCAACCAGCACGTGTTCCGGGACGAAGTCAAAACTCTGCCTTGCCCAATTCAGCTTCGAAGAGCGTGACAACAGCAAAACCCGTCCATCCGATAGGTCAATCGACCAATCAGCGACCTAACAAGTACAATATCTGGACGGAAAGCCTCCAGGAGGATACGCTGATGGAAACGATGCGCGGTTGTGGTGTTACGGCGAATGGGAAGCACAACCGTGACGTCGAATCGTACGACTACAAGCTGGTGGCGCGGATGCAAAGTGGCAACGCATTTGAGCGATTAAAGCGTCGTCAATCCAATTCGGACGACTCCGATGGGTACACCGGTGGCGGCAAACGTATGCGAACGACACACAACTCCTATCCAGAACCGGACGAGCGGGAACGACGCGGTAACGTGAAGGAACGCCTGGGAAAGCGCAATACCAGCACCGACAGCAACAGTGACGACAGTGGGCAAAGTACACCAAGGTAGGTTTCATGACGGTGGCCGAACACCAGCTAGCACTCGAAGCAGTTTAGGGAAAGATGGGACCACTATGAACGTAAATTACGCCCTAGATTTGCTTGCAGGCACATACCGGACCTGGCTGTCAAGGAAGACTGTTCGAATGAAGCGTTTGGGGTGGAGCTGGCCGAAAAGTTGTGCGAAACACACACTGAACTAATGGGTAATGGTAGTCCGGAGCGGTGGAGAAGAAGATTTTCTTTGTTAAATTTGTGCTTTTCTTTTGTAGTGCGAGTGGTGGAAGCTCTCGGGAGGGAAATACCGATGAAACTCTTCAAAGAGACTCAAAAAATTGAAGCAGACGGTGGCATGTTAGTTATGGTGAGTGTGCAGCTCCTAATAGCATCATAATTTAACATGCAATTGTCATATACACACGATCCCATTACAGAAAGGTTGGCGAAGGCGCACACCTGGAGGAGTGTTCCTGTTTCTCCTGAAGCACTGCGAAGAGGTCGATCCAGAAGTGAAAAAGACAATTTTCCAGGAGGACAAAAAGGCGAAGCAGAAGGAGTGGAAGTTGACGAAACACTTCAATCGCGACAAAAAGGTGGAGGAACTGAAGAAAACCCTTAACCGGCAGGCGGCGAACGAGTCCGACCTGCCAACGATACCGATGATGTCGCATCTCAAAGCGGAAACGCACAGTACCCGTGAGTAAAAAGGCGAATCGTTGCGTTGCTGCTTCATTATCCTGACATGCTGCTGCTTCTTTTTCTTTAACAGTTTCAAATCCACCGCCGTCGCCGGTGGGTGAGGAAAATTTCGAGGGCAGTCCGGACTACGGTGCGCATAACATTCACGTTAATGTAACGACAAGTCCGGACAAGACGCTGCTGAACGCGCACGACATCGACAAAGACTCCGATGCGGGTGCGGAAGATACGTGCCGAACATTAGTGGACGGTTCGACGGCTGGTGGCATGATGGCATCGAGTACAGCGGGGCGCACCATAACGAGCTATCAGGAAGAGGATTGCCTCGTGATATCGTGCGACGACATGGATCTCTTCTAGCACCACACGACTTTTCAACGTCGATGACCGTGGCATACTGGTTCGTCAAGGAAACTCGCAATGCAGGAAACCGTGTGCTGCCATGGGCCTGTTGAATATACGACGCAGGAGAGAGAATCTAACGAGACAAACGTGTGGAGCAACCTTTTGTAAATACTCGTAAAAAAACTAATACTAATCTTAAGGATACATGAAATTCAAAACGAGTGATAATGTTTACGCGTTTCTTTATAGTGTAAAGCGCTTACTTGCGCTCTCAGTTGTTACATCTCCTCGTCCGTTTCGTTGTCGCGCGATTGCTGCGAGTTACACTGCTCGATTAATTGGTTGACCAAATTGTTACTGTTCCCTCCAGCGCTGGTGTCGCCACCATCAGAAGGGGCCGCGCCTTGAAAGAAGTTTCGGAAATCCTGCGGAAAGCCGTACACGTTTCGTTTGATCGGTTGTATGCCGCAATCGTTGGGCAGATAGCGAAACTCCGGATCATCCTCTTCATCAATCGTTGCGACCAACGCTTCATCGTCCAGCTGGTCATAATCGAACGCCAAGCTGTCGGAGTGACCCTTCCCGTACAGCGAAAAATCCATGATGATAACATTATCCTTAGCCGGGCGATAGACATCGAATACATCTGGGCAAGAGAAAATTGAGAAAAAGTTATTAGTAAACAAAATTTGCCATGAAATACAACCACAACTACAACTTACAATCCTTCAGCGGAAAAGTATCCTTAATCTTTTCCTTAAACAGCGACACAATATCGTTCACGATGTCGCTTCGTTCACGCGCAATATGCTCGTGGTACGAAGGCCAGTGCCGGGGCGAGATAGCCAACAGTGAACGGTTGCGCACAAAGCACCGAAACTCCGAACCCGGATGGATATCGTGCCACTTCTTCAGTACCACATGGTACCCACTCTCGTGGAGGATGTTGGTGCGTTCGCGAAAATCTTCCTTGCAAAAGCTGGACGCTTTCAGCAGCTGATAGACGTCGGTAATATCGCGCACGCACAGCGACTGCCCGAGCGTTATCCACTGGGCATCCTTCGGGCAGTGCCAGTCACTTTTCAGGAAAGCATTCCCACCCAGGCTGTCGATGGCATCGGTGAGCTGTAGCGAGAAATCCGGAAACTCAGGTTGCTCCTCACGTTCGTCCGATTCGTCCGAATCACTATCGTCTTTGCCAAAGTGATCGCTGAACGCGTCGTAGTGTGTAGTCTGGAAGCCTTCACCCGTGCGTATATCGGTAAAACCGGCACATTCTTTCGGCAAGATAAGCATGTCTTGCCGCAGATAGTCCAGCACATCTGCCGGCACCGTAATGATGCAGGAACGGAATGTGTTCTTTCGAAACAACTCGTACCAGTTGATGTGCATGCATGCCTGCCGTTCGACCTCAATATTGCGGACCAACATTTTGTATCCTTCTGAAACAGAATAATGCTAATAATGCGAATCACAAATGCCACTACACCAACAGTTCTTTTAACAACGATATGACGAAATATTGCGTCGAAATAGCACAAGCAAGTTTTTGTTTACCAAACAGTTCGCTCATTTGACAGCTGTCAAACGTGCGATGAACAATTGTATTTGTACGATTTCCTCTCAGTTCATCTTTAGACACGGAAAAGAAGTTGCATTATTTTGTAAACAAAAGCATTACGCCAATCGCCTTCGCGGGAGTTATCTTTAAAAAAAATTAAACTCCAAACTAATCGAATTATATCATTTGCAACGTACGTGAATTGCTGGCAGGGCCGGGATTGAGTTTATCGGTGAGATCTCGGTGGCAAGAACAATCCGTGGCACAAGCTGGTGAAAATGCGTACAAACGAAAGTGAACGATTGAGTTTCTCCGTCTGCAGTAGGAAGTGGTGAAAATTGGAGCAAAGCAAGCACTGGGCCTGTGATCATAAAAACGGAAGGACTAACCAAAACAATATCGAACGAACAAACTGGAGCAATTTTCTCAGCATGATTTGTGCGGTTTTGTTCGCATGGTGATCGAATCGTGTAAAGAGAAAGCTACGAAGGAAAACCCAGTGTATGTCAGGCACCCAGGAACGCAACGGAACGGTGCGTGAAGAATGTGCCTCTCGTTCTGCCTTCATTGGCGAGTTTGGCTGCGGCCATTGCTGGTCGTCCTGTACGTGCTGTTCGTCATCATCGTCGTCCCGCTCCTTATTGCCGACTCGGTCAAGGATGGCTTCACCCGCAAAGGCCAGCTTATCCTGATCGGTGGCCTGTTTGTGCTGTGCGCCATACCGATCTCGATATGGCAAATCGCACAGCACACCATACACTACACGCAGCCTCAGCTACAGCGGCATATCATCAGGTGAGCGAGATCCTTCCCAAAAGCCTCTACTGCCTATGTGAACGACATCCTATCAAGGAAAATGAGTTAGAACGCTGGAAAAAGTATATTCTATCGTAGTACTCCGCAGCGCTTAGCAGATGATGCTTAAAGCTAATCAAATTACGGCAAAACCAACGCAATATTTTGCTGCGTCTTATCAAGCTCGTCACTACATTGCCACCGTCACAAGCTGTGGATTCTGTGCATGACTCATTAAACAGAACATCGGATGGTTTCATATTTGCTTGGTCCTTTTGTTTCGAGCGAATCCACTCCACAGTAAATCTCTTTCAGTGCTGGTAATTTACAGCACGTCACGATTAGAAGCTAAACAAATGCAATCCGGCACACTGACAGCACATTACAATAAACTCAGACCATCAAGCGTTACCAGGGGCATTTGTACCTGGCGTTCCTTCACTGTGCGAGCGTCGTTACAGCTGTTGAACCATAGAAACCGTAGCAAACGAATGGCGAAAGGTGGCGGATAGTTGGCAAAGCACATTTTATGTTAGTCCATTTGCAGAATTGAATTTGTTTAGGGCGGTTGTACGATTGTAAAAGTGAGCAAAAGCGATTTGATTGCTTTTATATAAATATAATCCGCGTCGGTAATTACAGAATTCATCTGATTAAGAGATAAGTCTGCAACTAGTGAACTTTCGAGCAATTTTATTCATATGCAATGAACTATTTTGTGTATCTTTTATCCTGCTTATTGCATTATAAGGTTTGTTAAAAACTTTCAAATTATCTTGCGAGATCTATTGTTAAAGAGTCATCTCCAATCAATCTCTAGCCTTCGAAAAAATAAACAAAAACTAAAACGAATCCTGAATCCCATGCTAAATTATGATTCATCGTACTCTAATGAACAGTAGCGATAGTTGCTAATGAAAGTAGGCTATGGGAGGATTGCGTTATCGCGCTATTCTTGACCTTCGATAATGTTTCATTAAAATTTCGCAGTTCCGAGCGCTTATCGCACATCCCCGATCCGCCGATCTTACGATGTGCTGTATTCAATTGATGTAAAGCTATTATCGCATCCTATAAAAAGCATATTTTATGAGTTTTTGTTGTTGTTTAATTCATTTCGTTTTCGTTACAGAATCCTATGGATGGTACCGATCTACGCACTGAATGCGGTATGTGTGTAAATGAATCCACCTACTCGGCATATAGTTTCCTAATTTTATTTCAATCTCTTCCCAGCTGCTCTGTCTCATTTATCCGAACAAATCGATTTACATGGACAGTATACGCGAGTGCTATGAGGCGTACGTCATCTACAACTTCATGAAGTATCTGCTTAACTATCTCAACCTGGAAATGGACCTGGAGCGGGCACTGGAGTTCAACACGCAAACGCATCACTTCATACCGTGCTGCTGCCTATCGACGTGGCGGATGGGCCGCGAGTTTGTGCATAACTGCAAGCACGGCATATTGCAGTACACGGTCGTGCGGCCTCTCACCACCATCATCGCTTGGTATGAACGTGGAGCCCCTCTACCAATGCTATGCGTTTGACTAATGCACGCTTTTACCTCCCAAAAACATCGCAGCATCTGCCAACTGAACCATGTGTACGGCGAGGGTCAGTTTCAGGCGTCGGTCGCCTTCCCGTATCTGGTGTTCGTCAACAACTGCTCGCAGTCGATCGCGATGTACTGTCTGGCGCTGTTTTATCGCGCGACGCGCAACGAGCTGCGCGCGATGCGCCCACTGCCAAAGTTTTTCTGCATTAAAGCGGTCATTTTCTTTTCCTTTTTGTAAGTGTAATCTGTTGCTTGCCTTACGGCCCAACCCAGCCCAACGTTCGCGTTTTAATGTTGTGCGTTTTTCTTTTGCGCAGCCAAAGCGTGATCATCTACTTCCTCGTGTACTACGGCATCATAAAGGATATTTTCGACAGCAACACGGCCGAGTACGAGTCGCAGCTGGAACTGTCGACGAAGCTGCAGAACTTTCTCATCTGCATCGAGATGTTTTTGGCCGCGCTGGCCCACCACTACAGCTTCTCGCACCAGCCGTACGTGCTGAACATTCCAACGAGCCTAATCGCGACCGGCAGCATCAACGGCAGCAGTGCCGGGGGTGGCCCGGGCAGCACCGGGGCCCCACAGCCCTGGTACGTTGGCTTCCTAACCATGCTCGATCTGTCCGACGTGCGGCAGGACGTGTCGGAGCACCTGGGGGAGGTGGGTTCGTCGCTTAGCCGACGATTTCGGGGCCGGACCGTGTACGATCTGGCGCCGGGAAGCAGCAGAACCTGTGATATGAGCATCAGCGGCTCGGAGCGCGAGTTTCTGGTGCCACCGAACGGCGGTGCGGCCGGTGGTACGAACCTGCTCGCCAGCCAGTGCTACCAGAGCGGCCTGTACTACAGTGCGACCGGTGCCGGGATCGGCGTGTCCCAGTTCCAACCGAAAGCGTCCGGCAGCGGAACGATCGGTAATCCGCGGTACGGTGCGCTCGACAACGGCATCAACATTATCTACCCGAAGCCGCAAAAGCTCGTCGAAACACCGAACGAGGGGGCTCCGAAGGAGCCGAACATCTTCAACCAATTCCCGTCGACCAAAGCGCTCAACCTAACGCTCAGCAAAACGCCCAGCTACGAGAATCTGCTCTCGCTGAAGAGCGACGAGGCCGATCCGCCTGGGCCGGGGACACGCCACAAAACGAACGCGGCCAGGCAACGGTCAGCGAACAATAGTAACAGTGAATCCAGCTCCTCCAACCGACAGATCCAACGGTCGGAGAGCAATGGGAGCGACTGGCTGAGCACGCCCGACGACGAGCTGGGCATCGACGTGAAGGGGCTCAGTTCGGACAACATCAACATCAACCCGAACAACCGCAACCGCAAAGCGTAAAACTACACGGTGGTGGATGCTTTACTTTGTGCAATGCTCACCCGCTGGCAGTATTTGGTATCATCGTATATGTGTGTGTCTATATGTGTTGCGCTTGTGCGAGCTTTACTCGTGCCGAACGTACTACATTTCCAGCCAAACGCAAAACCCGAATCTACCGACAGAAAGCGAGACGGATTATCCCATTTTTATCTTAAGTTTCCATCTCAAAACGAAGAAGAAAAAAAAAACAAACAAAACACTAGACTGTGGGAATTTTCGTTCGCATCTGTGTGTGATCTGTGTTATGAAATGTGAAAATTTATGTTTTTTTTTTTCTGTGCCGTTTTGTTTAGCCACTAGTGTTTGTATTCGCTTATGCTTTTTTGTCGTTGGCTCCGCAACGATGCGAAAGTTTACATCCTTAATCATCTGAACACGGGGTAGATCGTGCACTGTGTGCAGGGTGTTGCGCAGAGGGAAAGGCAATAGCTGTTTACTCGATCACTACGATCGCAACAGTCAAACTGATATTATATTTAACCAAAATTTTACATATATTTTTTCGATTCAGGGCGATTTTTTTTTGTTCGTTTGTATGTTTTAGTTTTGCGTACAGCAGCGAATCGAAAACCGCAAGTAATAAATTATATACAGAAAAAAAATCCACAAAACAT
>JXWZ01011708.1:0-11088 GCA_000956215.1 Anopheles farauti No. 4
TGAAGCAGAAAAAATAGTTAAAAGATGATTATACTACTAAAGTTATATTTACGATGTACTTGACACAATATTCAAGAAAAATAAACCTTCTTTTCTAACAGAACATCCACCATCTTACTATAGTCTAGCAGGATTTACAGGAAGCATTTCATGTTACGAAAACAAAAAGCATCTTCTACAGTTTTAAGCAGTTGAAACTACTGACTACTTGTGTGGCGGCTCTCCCTCAACAGTGCGGATTAAGAAACCGAAGCAGGACAATCTACGGAACTAATTCCGTCTCACGGTTACGGTTCGAAACGAATTGGCTCATTTGCGTTCGTGGAAGAGCGTGCATGCACACAGGTAAATACTACCACTTAAGGTGCTTCCTCCCGATACGCCAACTGCTCCAGATCTGGGTGACACGGACAATCGTTTACTCAGGGATCGATTACAAAGAACCATACAGTGCATAGCAGCACACGTTCGTCGCTCAAGAAACAAACGAAGGCGACCGAAACGAAAGCTCTGGAACACGTGAAAATTTTGAAACCACCATCTACAACCTCGGTGGACCCGCACTCCGTGCCGCATGAAATCGACTTGTGCATGGTTTTGTTTGCCTGGGAGACAACTGTAGGACAACCGGTTCTAATGGACTTCGACACGGTCAAAGGTTATGCAGCAATCGTGCAGACCTTCTCAGGGCAAACATATACTTGAGTTTTCAAGGGCCTGAGAAGACGGTAAAATTGTCCCGGCAAGTGATTCGTTTTCCACGTTTCAAGTTGGAGCTTGGACGCACCAAAAGCGGTAACTCAAGAACGCTGTCGTAGTTGTAAGGCTTCGAAAGTTCGCTTTTGTTACCGATTGACCAGCCCCACTAAAGAGTATATCCGACTAAGAAAGCGGTCACCAAGCGAGAAGGTAAATAAATATTGTTAGTATCTATCACAAAGAATGCAAGAGGTTCGTGCACGAAATGAACAAACAAATCAATTTAAAAATTGGTAGATTTTACTTTCAATACCACTTGTATTCAGAAGCACTCATATCATGTTCCTGCATTGTACAACAACAGACTACAATGGTGTTCCAATGTTTTCGACACAAGCGGTATTTCTGATCGTATTCGGCATGCATCTCAGCATTCCATCAAGAACTGGATTAGGATGAGCCGGTGCTGAGGAAATAAATTATATTGATCGCTTGTAATTTGACCAACCACGCTAGAACCGTTACAACATTTTTTGCTGCGGTCCGCCGTTCGTGCCTGATTTCCCATTCCATTTCCAATCGAGAGAAATAAAGCTCCATTCGTTTCGATCTCCTGGTAAGGTAAATAACACATTCAGCCAACCACCGACCGATCCAACGCACAAACCATCTGTGACTTCCTGTGGGAGCTACGTACAAGCTTGCCAATGGTCCAGTGAGCGTTAGTTGATATGTATTCTAGTTTCTCCCTTTTGCTTCCTGTTTCCTTCTATTTAATATTTTCGTTCGCTCGGAAAACGCAACTTCCGGGCGACTGGCAGTAGTAGCCGCAAGTGCTTCCACCTTCCCGGCATGCGGTGAATCGATTGTAATTAACCCTAACGCGTAGAACTTAAATCAATAACTTGCAGATAAATAACGATTCCGATCGCAATTTCCAGCTAGGCACGAACCGAACATAATCTACTGATCTTCTTCGCTTGTTGGCCTCTCGTGGCGGTGGTGTTGGTGGTGGTGGTGGTGGTGAAGATGGATAGATCGAATTCAGTGAACGGAACCTGTACTCCCAACGAAACACACGTGTTTATGCTGTTTCATGTAAGAGGAAATAGAAATTGGAACAATTTACAAGAGTGCTTTTAATTGTGCCATGATTAATCGAACACTAGAAGATCGTTCAGGAACCAAAACCGATTGAAGGAAGAGCAACCAAAATGATTCACTTGTATGAATCTAGGTACAAACCTTAATATAATTGAAATAAGGTAAAAATAGGCACATTCCAAAAAGGGGGAAAAAACCATCATATAATAACGCTAAACACGATTAACGAATCAAAGCGAGTCGCATTCATTCGAATATTATAAAAGTATCTGCATGAAGTGGCGCACCAGTTTTTAAGTACTTAAGAAACTAAATAGGTTGAGAAAATTCTGTTGAACTTGTTCAGACAATCTATTGGGAAAAGGCACAAGTGTCTTTTGAAGATCGGTTACTTATAACCATATTGAATTGATGAATGTTTTTCAAGGGCCGTTTCTATTTTCGATGTTGCGTTAAGCTTGCGAGTCCATCCAATCAGATGATAAACAACAAGGGATAGTGAGCAAATAACCTGTTTTTAATCTAACAATTCTCGTTATTAGCGGTTATATGTTAAAAGAACAGTAGAACCATTAGTTTCTCAAACAGGTTTTCATCGTACGTGTCATCATTCTGGGCAAGTGGATGTAGTTAACATGCTACGGTTTGTTTTTCATGCTGTATGAAACAGTTGTAAAATTCGAATTGTGAAATCATTTAAATTTTCTTAAAATAAACCACAAGCATGCTGCAGAAACCAACAGGCAGGTGTCTAGGAAATAAATCAAAAACGAAAGCCTCTAATTATTGATAATCAATTAGGCTTCATCAAAACCTCCCGACAACCTTCGAGCAAAATTATGTCGGTGACAGATCAATCAGTGTCAACGTGAAACAGTAAGATAAACGTGACGTAACGTACGCTTTGCACTTTAATACTTGACGTCGAAACACACCCGCCGTCCATCACTACATCACTTCGGACCGTAACAAATGATCTAATTAAGTCTTGTCTCCTCGGCAAAGAGACCATGCAAAGCTTTGCGTTTTCGTTCCTTCGAACGAAGATCGTTCCGTGGCGGAAGTAAACAACTCATCAATTTTATGACCTACCCACACGAAAACTACTCAAAACTGGCCTTAAACAAATATATCGTCAGTTTACCAGTTTACCATCTAACAGTGTTGGATGTCTTTATCGACACATCGCAGCAACGGTTTTGTTAGAACAATATTTTCAACTCATTTTCACACTCAAACCCTACAAAAACAAAACAAAAATATGCAAACAAATCTTTGCATGTCGATGGTTCGGTTAGGTCTTTAATACGGGTAGACGGAGAAGTTGCGTGGAAGTGCCGGTTTTCGAAAATGACAACTCTCACTTGATGTTTTTCGTTTTCTTTGTTTTTTTTTTGTTAACCACAGGCCAGCCTTGCAAGCTGTGTAATATAACTGTGGCTCAACTTGATTTTGGCAGACCACGGGTGAAAAAAATAAACTATGTGAGTGGAGACGTCGCCGAATACAAAACAAAACAACAAAAAATATAGCAGCATATATATGCCACTTGTTTGCCTTTCTTATCGCCGTGTCTGCTGTGGATACGAACAAAGCGGCAACTTTTCGAGGACAGCATCAATTTTGGGCAACAGGTTTCTGGGCGGTTTCCTTTCCATTTCGCTGTGGTACGAATGATTGAGTTGCGACTCTCACCGAATGCCGATGATGCCGATGATACCTCCGAAAACGGCACGATCATCATCAAGTCGATGTTTTGCATCTCTAGTTAAGTATACCTTTCATGTGGCGGTCCATCTTAGCACTGAATTCACAGCTTTAAGATTTCCACGGTATAATACACAAACACACATACATTGACAAGTGGCTTTGTAAACTAAGGAAAACCGATATGTTATATATTTTCCAAAACATTTATTTTAGTATTTTGATCCCACATGCTGCTGTTTTATGGTGCTATTCTGTGCATTTATACTAATATACCTATAAACCATAATACAAATGTATGCTCCATTACGAAAAGATGAAGCCATTAAATCCAAGTTGATATTTCCCAACGATGTACTTTGATTCGAAATACAACTTTTCAAAATTCGACCATTTTTCATTAGTAAGACTTGGAAAATTAAATTCAAGAAATACAACGATCAATTTCAAGTATGTAACCATAACCCAGATATTTTGAGCGAAATGAAGTGCACTGAGTGGACCAGCAGAGTCCACTACTATTCAATCATCCAACCAATAAAATTATCAACAAAGGAATCTACACAGCTTAATGTATACCTACGCATCGAAGGATGCAGGAGACGCTCTGCAGATGGTCAAATGACAATGTTTTGCTTTGACCCTGACACGCAAAAGACCGTGCATACCCTACCGAAGCGTGTGTCGTTTCGAATGATCGTTACGCGCAGACGGGTGCAGCCTATCAACGAGCGAAACGTGTGAATGTGTAATTTTAGACCAAACTTGGCAATCGAAAATAAAACGGTTTCAGGGCGTTTGTAAACTATGCATATTACAAAGCTAAGCACGATTGATTGACGCGTGTTTGAAAACATAATCAAACGAGGAACAGTTATTGCGAAATATAGCATTTCTGCACCAACTAGAAACTGGCGTGCATGCATGCTGGTGGTTTTGAGCCCAAAAATAAAACCTACAAATTAAACAATGTTGTGATCAAACATAATACCACATTTCCTTCTACTACTGTATGTAACTAATTTCAGTTAGACAAACGAAACAATTTCACGATTATTGAAGCAGCATAATTGCGAACTAACCAGCGCACAGTGCTTGTAACTACTACAACATACACTCACGGGACCAGCAATGGCTTGCACGCGCTTCTACCACCAGATCTGCGGGAGTGGCGACGCTATTCACTTTGTCGGCGGACACACGAATTATCTTGACTCTTTAACTCCTCTCGTTGTTAGATCACTAATGCTCACAACAAGAAAAAAAAGCTCACTCCCGCAGTCAACAACTTCGGGCGAAACTTCGACAGAGAAAGGCACTGCACGCACGCGCTTGTCGATGGAATGTTCAACTTTCAAAAGTGCCTACCGCGGATTCGAACCTCTCACCCTTTATAACATTTGATTTTTTTTTTTCGGTTTTCATGTCTTTTCAACCAAAAAAGGTTGGGCTGGGAGAGTGCTGTAAGATCAAATGACCGGAATAGCAAAACGTCGATTAAACCACGTCAAATCGCATCGCTTCCTGCGAATCGGGAAGGTCTAACGTTATTTTAGGTTACGATTACGCAAAGCATTGTGAATAATTTAATTCCTGCCAACAAAGGGTTTCTCAGCGTGTTAGATTCGCTTGATCAAACTCAGAATTATGTTAAAAGTAGTTCAATATATAAATGTTTAATTTACCTATTTTACTATGCAAAATGTTTTTGCTATACTAAGCAAGCGTACTAACATGTGTAAGCGAAGAACGTTGTTTTCCACTTTATTCATTTTCTTTGACCATATTTCAACACCTAAGGCAATCTTGGCTAGACTTTTAATTTCCTGATCGGATCAACCAAACACCCGTTTTTTAATCGCTGTCAATGCAAATACAACTTTTCACGAGAATTACACTTCAACTCAATCAATTTGCTTCCTCATTATAAGAAAATTATATAAACCTATAAAACAGATAGACATACATTTAAACAGAAACTTTCTTCTAAACGTTATGATTTTTGAAAGATGACACAATCAACACCGTATTAGTTCATGATTTATTAATTCATTCATGTAGTATTTTGTATATTGAATAAATGAAAAAGTTTACCAATCAAATTCAACCAAGATCAATAAGCATAGTTTCCGTGTAAATTTTGAAAACTGTTTTCATAACTAACACGTATCCCTCATTCAACACATTTGATGGTGAACGGGCACAACACTCGAATCAGACCCCCACCTGACTAGTGGAAATAAGTTTTTTTTGTATTTCACAAAGAACCGGAGCATGAAAAAACACGCTAAAAAAGGAGATAAACATCAACGCTTCGCCGTCTGACAGGAAATTAAAGTTAATTGAATTCATTAGAGGTTTTTGCATGTTCCACACATTGACATCTTTCAGACTATCGGATAAGTTTTAGATGAAATAAGAGCAAAAAAGTAAAACAACTCACTCGATTCGCTTCGGTGTATATAGCCAAACATTTGCAAACTCCACCAAAGCCGTATAGCCGTACTATGCTAGGAGTCCTATGTACGAACGTGCTAATTTTGACGCGTTTGGTTTTCGTTTTCAACAACTTTTGTTGTTTCCAACCTGGGAGGTAACTTTTAACGCAGAGTTCCTTTCTATTTTCGACACGCCTCGTGGTTTGCATGAATGATGAAGTAAAAACCCAAAATTTGAACAAACTGTTTCTTCCTGCACTTAGATTCTAAAGAACTTTTTAAAAAACTGCAACATATTAAACAACAAACTTTTCTATTTTATATTAAGGAAATGTAAAAAAAACGGAAAAACTAAAAATTTTATCATTAATGCAAGTTTGACACTCTACATTTCCAACAAGCCAATTTATCTAACATCTTGAAAATCGTAATTGAAAAACATACATAGCACAGATAGGAAAACAACTTCCTCTATGCCGGTATCGCCGTCTCTTTAATCGCCACTTTAATGATCGGCATCATTATTAAATCTATAATTGAGCATGCTGCAAAAATCAAACACACGTACTCATGAGATGATGTGTGTTTGTGTGGTTGGCATTAACCAACACAATCATGTTGGGCTTGTACGTGGAAAAAATGGCGGATAATGGAGGATTCAAGGTCAATAAATGTGTGATCTAGCGTCCAATCACTGCGTGGCGTCATGATGTGGGAGTTTTAATGCATTAATTCGGAAGACATAAGACGAGCCCCGAACACCACGTAGATTAGAATGTGTGCTGATTCGAGGTGTTATAATAAGCAAGCATTTCAGGTTCAATTACGATGTGAATTAATAGAAGCAGCATGCAGAGTATAAAAACTAGTCATCAAATCAAATAAACACTAACATCAAATCTCAGACAGATTTCCTAAATCTGCTGTTAAAAAACTTATTATTTAAAAGATTTAACTTCATATAATGTAAAAAGAGTTTCTATACCTAAGCAAGAAAATCCCAAAATTAAAAAAAAAACTGATAAATTCTCATGATGATAGCAATGGAAGTCTTTAAAATAACAATTAAACATGTACCAGTATCATCTTAGAATGACTAACCAGCTATGGTCTAGTAAACCAGTAATACGACGATAATCTAGTAAGCCACAACAAGCGTGAACAGGTAGTTACCCCAAAAAGAAGAAAGACATATTAATATAGTGGCGCCATCTATTGACGGGTAATGTTATTAATAATCAATCAGTTGAGTCAGTTGAGCAGGTTTTCAAATTAAGTGATGATATCGTAAACGCTTTTTATTCAATTTTTATTTTTCCGACATCTAGAACATTTAACAACATAGTAAAAATAGATTATTTAACGTACAACAATAATTAAACGAAGTGTAACAGTCAAAAAAATAACAGGAAACAACAATGTTCCTAGGTAAATTAACTTAATATGGTCACGTAAAGTTGATCCAAGCAGAAAACCTAGCCGAAACGAACGAACGAAACACGCAATGTTTTTGCAAAACATTAAAAGTATAGAGGTAAATTGTGCACTATTTTTCATCAAAATAAAAAATGTTAGCTTGCTGAATACCTAAAACTGTGTATTTTGGTGAAAAATAGTGCACAATTTACCTCTATATTTTTAATGTTTCGAAAAAACTGTACGTCTTTCGTCAAACAATGCAAAATACAATGCAATGAATATATACAATTGAACATTTATCTTTAAACGATTGTACCATAACATCAGCGAAGTTTTGAGGCTGCAATCATGAAATAACGAATTAAAACACGTTTGGCGTACGAGTTCAAAGTAGCCGTAACAAATAATTTGTAAGCTTTATTGTAAGGTATTAAATTTCACATTGACATCAAATTAAATCAATTAAAATGTATCTGAGAATATCTTTTTTTAAACTGTACAATATAACATTTCCAATTCATATTTGATTTATATTTCCTTTCCTCACTCGAAACCCCAACTATCATATCAGCCGAGTGATCATATTTACCCTCGCTCTAAGCAAAACGTGTGGTATAATATAACAAACAGGATGCGAATAGTTAACACGAATCAAAACAATTGCTGAAAACGAACGACAAACCTAGTGACCAACCACATGATAAAGGTAAAGAATAATAGAATGATTGCGTACCTTTTTGCATAGGCCTTATTTTCAGCATCGGTAAACATTTTGAAAAGAGGGGCTGGATAAAAAAAACGAAACATCGGATGAACCACAACAAAAGACGGTTTGTTACACTATAACATTTATTTATTATTTTTGCTACTAATTTGGAAAATATTCGAATAATTGGAACTTCCATAATTTCCAACGGCACAGTACCACTCCAGTATGTTTAAGAACCATTTTTCCTAGCAATGTAAATGTATGTAACAATACGTACCACACAACAATACCCGAATAGAAATGTGTCCTTTTTGTGCAAAATACAATACGCAAAGATATGTGGCGGCAGTCGGTGCATTGGAGCAATTCAGCGCTTCACAAAGTGATATATCATCAACACAAGGCACGTTTTCAAGGCACAAACAGGCACTGCGCGCCCTAGCTGGCGGATGATTCTTTTGCATGCTCGCATTTCCCATCTTCGTCCGTTTCTCGAGCCTTCAGCCCATCGCAAAGGCTCCTACTGACGGTGATTATTATGGGCTTACGGAGCGCAAATTCCCCCTAAAGGTGGGTAACGCGAATGCACACGGGGAACGAAGAAAGGTCATCGACCACTGTGTCTGAGCATTCCCATTTCTCTTCTAACTCCCGTACGCTGTTTGTTGTTTTGTAAAACATCACTTTAAGTAAAGGAAAACGTTGCTGGTTTACTTTATTTAAATCGAATGAACAAATGAAATATCTTTTGCCGTATTCCGTCTTCTAAAACTACAAAATTGTAACGGCTAAATAAAGGCTCAAAGGGTTATTGTTAAATGAAAATTATCGGTTCTATCTTTCCTTGACCTCCGTGCCAGAATGCTGGCGCCTGGCGTCTTGAGCAAATCGCTTCAAATCTAGAAGACGGACTTTAGTTCATATTTCTTCACACATACATTGCTAGGCTCCAAAAAGATCTTGCTGGTAGTACAAGCAGCAGCACCAATCATGTAGGGAATACACGATTGTAGAATAAAGACATACCGAAGCAGGCAGTTTCCTGTAGAGGAGTGCAATCGACAACAAATATGAAGCCAACGCTCAATTCAGATTTATTCAGCGTCGAGACACAGGCAATGAAGAAGAAAATTGTGCTGCATCATTTCTAATGATTTCCACGATCCTATGTTCCAGCAGTAAGTTTAACATAGGTTCGCTGAAATTCTGATCGTACGTAGCAAAATCAACACTAAGCGGAAGAAAGCGGAGGTACAGATTTAATCATAAAGTAGTTGAATGATGCTGCAAGGAAATTGATGTTGTGTTACAACAGGAATAAAGGCCTCCAAGTGGGATATTAAAAATGAAATGACGTAGGTTAGCGGATGTTTTGAGTTACAAAACAGCTGTCACGTGTAGTGTACTTTAGTCTGAGTAGAATTCGCCAAATTATATTGAACCAACTTATTTGATTGAAATATGTTTCCTGAAGATATTATATTATATCATAAGGACGCCTTTATCACCCAACATAAAATAGAACGATATTCTCTTTCAGTCAAACACGCGGTGTTCCCCCACAGTGATGTTAGAAGAGCGGTACGTACTTCATGCACTTTAAGGCTAACAATCCCCCACAGCATTTTCGACGTGCGAAATCATCCTCCACAACTACCTACTCACACATAGCCACACACACACACACACACACACACACCTTCATGCCAGCTAACTACGGAACAGGGATGCGTGTATCAAAGCGCAGACGCATCCTTATCGACTTGTATTTTGTGCATAACACACAACCACACTTGCACGGGCACACTCCCTTCAAACGTTCGCGTACGTCGCAGCAGACGCCCTTTTGTTTGGATCCCCAGTCCAGCAGTTCGTACCAAAGTAGAACCCGGGACTCATCGGCTGTTGTGTAAGTATTGTTTACCATTGGCGACGAAACTAATACCATCATCAAGTCATACAAGCACAGACCCAAGCGAGCGTGTCGACAAGCCTGCAACGATAAACATTGCAGGAGTATGTGGATAATTTTCCAAATGGATAACGGGCACAGCACAATACAATGCTGAATGATTTTTCTGCAATTGTGTATGCTTTTTTTTAACTTGCGCAAACTTTATGATACATTTTGCGAAAAATAAATAGCATTTTAAATTAAACGATATTTGTTTTTTAAATTGTTTCAAGTTGATTGTTAAACTTATCGATACCATGTATGGCACCCAGTATGGCATGACTTTGCGACGCTCAGTCAATCGGACACATCGCGCAGTCCACACCCCTTTTAATAAAAAGAAAGTGTTTTCAATAAGAGGGTGGCTATTTTCATGATTTTTTATTGAAAGGATACTAGGGAGGACGTATTCAGTGATAGCAACACGCGGTGTAAGTTAGCTGCCATGCTGTAAACAATAGTTGTTTCAATACTTCTGACGTCCGTTTCCAGGTGAAACGTTGTGATCGAATATTTTGACCTGAGCCGAATAGAAAACACACAACGTTTACAACGACATAAGCACAAAGTTCTTCCAATGCTTCATCAGAATGTCTAGACGGTGTCAGAGGATTGCAACAAGTTTTATTTTGTTCTAATGACACGATGGAAATGGATGACACTCTACCAAGTACAACCAATCGTTGTCTACAAGTGTATATTTTAAACAACCTGTAATTTAGTAAGAGATAACATTATACCCTATAAGCAATTCACTCATTTTCAAAGAATTAGTTCAGCAAAAGACATTTATAAAAATTGCCATTGTTCTACAGGTACCGAACAGGTGAGCAAAATCTTTCCGGATGACCATACAAACAACTAACAATGAGTGAGTTTTGGGTCCGACCTTGGCGCGATCTTGGCGGGCTAATTGGTTGCGACAGAAGAACGAGGCAAACGAGACGCATTTTTAAAAGGGCAATTTTGGTCGTCATTTCATGCTCCAACGCAAACTCGCTGGAGATTTTCTAGAAAGCTGCGTCTGCTCAAGGATGGAAAGGCATTGTTTGGGACGT
>JXWZ01011709.1:0-16016 GCA_000956215.1 Anopheles farauti No. 4
CTTGCTGCTTATTTTGCCACACGCGCCCGTGCCCGCCCGTGTGAAGCCTAAAGAACTTCGTTTATTTGTGCTTCAACCCGTCATCACCCATCAAGGCACACGAATGACAAGCGGGCCACATACGGATCGGCGGATGGGTGGGACTGTTTCATTCCTTGCCGAGGTACTGTTTGTGCACTTTATATATCTTCAAATTCATGCGTATTTTTCGGGTGTGGGCTGTGTAACGCCCCTGCCTAGAAGGCGCCTTTCGGTTCTCCACGCTTCGGGAGCAAGCAAAATTGTTTTCTCCACTCCCGCACGTCTGTTTGGTATGCAATTTATGCGTGTGAGGCTGTGCTGAGACGCGCGAGTGTGGGTCTGTGTGTTGGTTGTGTCACTCGTAGGCGAGTTCATTGTGTCGCTCGCAGTTCGCACGCACTGGTGACGGTGGCGCCCCCTCTCCCCCCCCCCTCCCTCCTTCCTTTGGGCCAAAAGGGGGAGCAATTTTACGACGATGGATATTTTTTACATTTTTATAGGACAATGCTACATATTTCATGCATATAAATGGCTGTTTAGTGTTTCGCATCCACACACACACGCGCACACACGTCGACACAACTGCACCCGGGACCGAACGGCTCCAGGCCTTGGCCTTGAAGAAAGGTCCTGTGCAGTGGGAGGCGTCGCAATAAAACTTCACATTTGTCGCCCCGGGCAGGAGACGGCAAGCAGCAAACCGGCCGGATACTGAGGGAACCGTGCAGCCGTGCAAACCTTTCGCAATTCGCCGCCCGTTGTCAGTAGACCGCGCCTGCCCTGGGTCATTTTGTTTTTCCGTTTCCGGTTCCGGTTCCATTTTTCACCTCCGAAGGCGTTGAACAGGCTCGGCTGTCCCTAGCACGGCACAGATTGAACGCGAAGGGTGGAGGGTCGGAGTGTTAACTTGAAAATGGTGTAATTTTGAGAAATACCGTACCGTTCCACGTGCTACGGTAAAAGCCACGAGTGTGGGGTTCAAGGGCCTTGAAACATGGCCGTAAAACATTGTGCTACACATCGTTTCACTTGGTAGCGGTGGGTTCAGCCTTGTTTAGTAGTTTGTTAAATATTGCACATCATGCAAATGACACGCTGGTGGACGTTATGATGCAGTTTGCACTGTTTTAAATTGCAGATTGAATTTAAATATGAATGTGAAATATGTTCGTATTGTATCTACAGCAGATTTATTAGGTGTTTATGTGATAAAGATATGCATATACATTTTAAAAGGGATAAATTTTCAACTTTATATCCGGTTGTTGATCATTTCTCAGAACCATTTCACAGAAAAAAAATTCTATTGCAAAAATATGCGTTATTATAGAAAAATACCATAAAAAACTGATTAGGTTCAACAAAACACTTTACAGAACTACTTGAAACATTGTAGTATGTACATTATTTCATAAATAGTTAAAAATCTGATGGAAAAGATTTTTTATAGTGCAATCAATAAATTGTCCAAAAATTATAATAATTTTTATGGTGTTGTTTTTTTTAGAAATTATTGTATCATTAAAATAATTATAAAAATGTTTGTCCATAAAGGCAGCGTACGTACGACTAATAGACTTCAGGAGCGGAAGTAAAACGGCGTTGTTTCTATTTAATTTCTTTTTCCAGGTCGTTTAAGTGCATCATGCTGAAAAAGCAAAACTTCAAAACCCAGTTATAATAAAATGTAGCCTTCTTGTCATATTGGTTTAGTATTTCATGTTTCAATCGTGTTTCTTTGCCTTTGTATTTGTCCAACCTTAACTTTATACTATTTGCTGCCTCCTTACACATGCTTATCCTTACGATTAAGGAGATTACACCATTTCGAAGGAGAGGCTATCAAAGCTTCTTTCTATAAAAGCTAAGTAGCTTAGAAGTGGGAGAAACTGGACAAGTGATTGATGCGAACTATTGGTTTCCCGCGGGATTACAGGACTCCTCCTACTAGTGACAAAAGTCATTTGACATTCATACTCAAAATAACAACAAAATCTTACAAGCACAATCCAAAGAAGAATCCATCCAGAAATGAATAACATAAAGAATATGTAGACAAAAATAATGAAAAAATTTATTACCAGTAAAAAAAATTCATGACTGAATAAGCGCCATAAAGTATGTTTTATGAAACACTTTATAACCAATGCACTACTTCAGTAAACCAAAATGTCACACACTGGCAAATGCTATGGGCGATGGATTTCAAATTTCCTTCCGCATGACGTACCGTTACCGGTACGCGACTGAGCGGAAACGAAACGAACCGGTAACGATACCAGTCAAACCGATTTCGAGATTTACCCACGGACAGCCCGGCACACATGGTCAAAGCTTTTACGCCATGAATTATGTAACTATCAGCAAATGTGACAGTTTTATCATTCCTCTTTTGCGATCTCCGGTTGTCCCAGCTAGAGCCTTAGCAGCGCGATCGGCCTTTCCTTCACCAGGCACAAGCTCATTTGCCGACTGTTTTATGCGCTGTACCTTCATCTCGTCACCCCGAACAGCTGACTGACCCACACGTAGCAGTAAGAAAAAGGCATCCGTCAGGTCGAGAAGGTGGGTGAACGGTTTCGGAACCCTTCGGGTGAGCACACAAACAACAAACGCATACCCACACACAAACACACACACACACCCACAGTAAATGTAGCGGGTTGCAGCACCCTGTATCCTGTCATCCGTGTCCGGGACCGATGGCTTCTCGGGTGAAGAAGATTAATGTGCTCGTACGGTGGCGAGTGCCTGCATCCCAGGGTGGCCCTCCTCAGGACCCGAAAAAGCGAGAAGCGAAAGAAAAAGGACACCTTCCTTCCCCCTCCCCCCATCCATCCTACCCCCCTCTGGACGAGGGTGCGCGAATCTTGAAAGGTTGTTAAATTTAAGGATCTCTCGGGCTTCGTTTCGCTTACCTGCCCCGTCGAGTGTCGAGCGTGGGTCGTTTTGTTTCACTTCAAAGCACGGTGTGTGCTTGTTTCGGCACAATTTGATACGGGCCCGCGCCTGAACGATGCGAAGCCTCGTTCTTACCCTCGTGCCTCGAACGCTGCGCGACTGATGATTGTCAAAAACCGGGTGCGCCAGTGTGGGGCTTGATGATGAACGATGGTTCGGTCGGGTCCGACGGTACAGTCACTGTGCGAAACGGGACACGATTGCTAAATTTCGTCACCGTGTCGTCAGGCAGACTGCCGGTGCTCGGAAGCCCCGTGCGCCATGCATTTGCCCCGTGCGTTTTTTCGGTCCAGGATGAACGTTTCGATTTAACGCTCGCTACACACTTTCGACGACGGTTGGTGCTGCCGTGTCTGGTGCTGACTGATGGTGGAATCACAATCCCAAGCGTAAGTCAATTCATTTTACAACGCTTCAAGCGAACAATCCACCACCTTTTACGAGCCAAACTTACCCGAACGTTTGGGCGCGCGGGAGTGAATTGAATTTTTGATAATAAAAACGAACCATGTAGCCAGCTGTACCGAATCGTGCTGTTGTGGAGTAATGACACGCTTTAAAGGCGCGTTTAAAGGGTAAAACATGGGGTGCGGGCGTCAGTTTTATTATCAAATACCCTAAACACGGACCTTATAAAGAAAACGATTGCTTTATTTACTCGAAACTGCTAGAATCCTCCCTTATGTTAATGCTTTAATTCATGTATTCAAAAAATGTTTTATTCATTGTTCATTTCAAATGTTCATTTGAGTTCTCAATCTGTTTAATGCATTATTAAAGATAGTTCTATTTCAATCCCAAAGAACATCAACCAAACTAAATTAGCTAAGCTTCCACGAGTAAATCTCACGTCCAATGATCGTCTCACACTCGTCCGGATCGACAAATAAAAGAATTATTCTCGACGACGAACCCAATCACGTACCCCAAAATGAAACCGGGCAATTTACTTCCGCTCATTCGAAATCCCATCCCCGTCCTCCTCGGTAAGGCGCAAAATTACTCTCTCAATTTCGTGCAAAATTCAATTTGCATCCATAATGCACCGGTAATGGGCGAAACAGGCCGGAATGCATGGATTGCATGAAATTGCATTCAGCGAAACCCTCAAGCGCTCGGGGCGTCTTAATGAACGTCTGGCCCCGTCGTGCGTGTGTGTGTGATGATTACGCCGCACACCTGCAGCAATTAATGGAACGCTTCGGGCATAAATCCATGCACGGGACAGCTGTGAGTAATGGAATCGAATAATGGTTCTAGTTCATGGTACATGCCGGCCGTGTCGCGCTTTTCATCGGACGAGGTAATGAGGGAGTCAAAAATTGAATTTTTAGAACGACACTTTCCCACCATTGAACGTCACACACTGCTTAGCTGCCAATCGGGCCGCATTTGTGGGCGTTATTGAAAGCAATAGTATTTACGTCTTGGCTGGTATTTTTTACTTCCATTCGAAGGGCTTGTGCAGTTCAGAAGCAAATCGGGCCAATGTTGTTAGTTTGCTTTTATTTGTATTACCCACCATTTTTGCGCCCCTTCCGTGACGAACGTTACATAATCGCCTTTACGGCAGTGGTGCGGTTCACTCCCGTCGTACGAAATGCGAAATTGAAAGCGGAAAAGAAAATGGCACAAAATCAACTAACCACATCCGCACCCGGACAGGCGAGGTGGAAAATTGAATGTGTCTGTGCCGGGAGTCTGCATAAACGCTAATGTTTCGCATGCTTGTGTTGGTGTTTGTCGGTGCCGGTTTTGTTTCTCCCGTAACCGTTTCGAAAACTGTACAAGTGTAACAGAAAACATCACCATGTGTAAGAAGAAAGCAGTTAACACGCAGACGGTGTAGTTACAGTTCAACGTGACACATCGTGTGCGGAATCGCAACACTTGCTCCGGTGGAAAACTGTGTCTGTGTGGAGCGGTTTCCATTTTTTTTTTCTTTGTAACCTCCACCGACTCCAGGACTTCACGACACGGAAAGCTCATACGAGCGGTTCCCCAGTGCATCGAATCGCAAAACTGCACTTCTTTGCTCTGCATCCGGCACGGACCCATTTCTGGCGTTGACTTTTTGCAGAACGATTCATTTTTTTTTTGTCACTCGCTTTTGTATAAGCGCCCAACCGTCATAAGTTTCCCCCGGGAAACAGGTTTAGATAAAGTCACCGTCAACAATGTCGTCGGCGGTGATTCGAGTCGAGCGGCTGGTGGTGGTGTGTGTGACTGCTGCCCGAGGTCAACGGTAAACCGTGGTAAACTGTTTGAACCTTTCTACTTCCATCGTCTACTGAACTTCCGGCGATTGTGCCCGGTTTTGGAGTAGTTTCTTCGTTTTTAGCCACGGAAGCTGGCGTCCTTTGCCGCACTAGCCGTTCGTGCTGGGTGAATTTTTGTTTGCTTCATCCTTCTATCGATTTGTTTATTACAGCTGTCCGAACTTCGGGTTACATAGAGTGAACGAAAGAACAATAAGCCGATGCTAGAGAGTGAAGCAATCTATCACAAACAAAACCCCCGATAGGAAAAACGTATTGGCAAGTGAAGGTTGCAGTCAGCGAGCTCTCGCGGACCATCCCTAGCATACTCCATTTTAGGTAGTTCGATTTTTTTTTGCTTTCTACTCCACCGACAGGAAGCTATGAGCTTCCGAAGCTTCAACAATGCCTTCATTTGCACTTCGAACCCACGTCGAATGACTTGAAACGACCGAGACGCAACTACTCCAACACCATAGCCACGCAGAGATGAATGTCCGTTGTACCCGAACGGGTACAGCGTCTGCGTTTCAAATTCACCGACCGGCTTGCTTCCTTCCGGCCATGTTGCGTTTACGAACGCCTGCCAGAAACCGCCGACGGCTTCGAAACATCCAGCACGAGGAGCTTTAACGGCTTTGTTAAACCCTACCCTGGCGTGAAAAGTGGTTACGTGAGATGTAAATATGGCAATTGAATGCTGGCAAACGGCAACGGCAACCGCAACCGAACCGCACACGAACCCTCGCACACATGCTACGCGCAATGTGAAATGTGTGCGCGCTCGTACGCGTGTATATTGTATAAATAGTGTTGCACGAAAAACTCACCACCAAACGGTGCGCAGCAACAGCAACATAAAAAGAAACGCAATCGCCAACCTGTGTAGCGTTTGTTCTCTTGATTTTTTTTTTTGCACCACCACCAAGGGATTCCACTTTCCATAACGGAACCGTTTTTAGCTGAAGATACAACTCCCCGTGTACGGTGGCGCGGGGGAAGGTGGCTCCCGCACAGAGATGGTTAAATCTGTGTATTAAAATTTTATGGTTTATTTCGTAGGGATTTTCCGCAACGTGCTGAACGCTGCATTTGTGGTGTTGTTGTTCTCTTTTTTTTTTGTTATTTGCCTCGGTAGCATTCTCGCATTGTGCTGCCGGTGCTGAGTATGACTGTGCAAATGGTTAAACAGCTGGAGAAAGATGGTACAAAAAATTGTGCTTGGAAAATCATGAACCACCACACACCTTGCCCGTGATAACAAACGTGCCTTGCGTTCCGAGTTAAAATAGAAGATAGAAAAGATAGAGAGTGCTATAGGCAACAGTTTTTTTGTTGCATAAAAAATATGAGTTTATAAAAATTCTATCAATGTTTTAATTTGTTGACACTGTACCCAAAAAAATGTTTAGACGTAACATTTCGTTTGAAGAAAAAAAACACGTTAACTGTAATCTCAAAGTGTTTATAAAATACCTAGCGATAAAACACATTTATCTTTTGTTTGTTTGAAAACTGGTTGATTTTTATATAGCATAAACTAGTTGCTTTACTTATTAAATTAAACTGTGCTAACTAAGCCACCTATTGCTGGCAATTAATTTAATTAGTCTCAAACTTTTATAGTACCGGTAGTGTATGGTTGCGGTTTATATATGTAAAATCTAGTTTGTTTAACAAGATCAAAACGAGGCATGAGTTACAAATCATGACGAAAGAATCAGAAATTGTTTGCCTTTTAGGTATCACAAAAATTTTTATTATTTTTCTCGAACTTTTGACGTATTTATGAATATTTTTGAATCCGTCTTAAACTAATATAATATTATCTATTTTGCTCACATGTAATCGTCACGTTACTTTCTAGCACTATTTCATCGATGCACGTAAAGTTGAAACATTCCATTTCATTCCATTAAAAAAACCATTTTAAAATGTTTAAATGTCTTAATTATAATTTACATTTACATTTACATTTGAAAAATATTAACCAAATATAAATATTGTAAAACAATAAATCCTTCACTCGTTCGTTTTGATAAATCATATGGTATAACAGGAATGAAAAAAAAACTATTTTAAAAAGAAAAATTTGAAATGTGCGTGACTTTTTATTGTTTTCGCATAGTTTTATAAAATAAAGTTAAATATACATTAATATGATTTTTCTTCTGTTTGCTTACAAATCTATACTCCACCGCAACTTTCAAATAAACAATACCACAAAAACATAAAGATGTCTACTAAACAAGTTATTTTTCACAGCAAAAATACTCATGTTACCATCAAATCACTTCTGGCGTTCTAGTTTCCCTGCAATGTCATTAGTATTGTTACTAGAGACATTTATTTGTCTGCACAATGTTCGTCTATGGTCATAAACTTTCGGTCACTATAGCGCACTACAGGCAGCTCTATTACTTTTAACGTACGAACGCATCCGCCTGAACCGTAGTCCAACTCCATGCACACGAAAATGTGGCCTATTTATAATATATTACATCGTTGCCCTTGGGAATCCGTTGGCGTTACGGCGGTTCGGCTTCCCGAGCCAAAATTTCGATCCGCTCCCGGAGCGTACTTGAGCACATTTCTCCATCATGCACATATTACACGCAGCCGTCTTTCGTTTTATGTCAGATCAACCCCGGCTAGCTCATATAAATCCAACGCAACGACGATTCAACAAACTGCGGTGATGGTCGCTTGAAAAGAGTTGGTTGCCTTGCAAACGAGCGAATCCAAGAAATATCATCCACATCCCGTGAACTCCTCGCCCGTCTCATCCTGCTCCTCCCTCGCCTCCTTCTCCTCGTTTACAACCATCGACCCAAGTACCGGGTCTGCACTAAATTTATGTTGATCCCGTTTGAGAAAACGAGCTAAGCGAACAAAAAAGCTCCACAATTCCATCCAGAGTTACAGGGCAGCATTTCTCGCATCGTGCCGCACTTTCCGCAAACCTTTTTTTTTTTCGTCATCCATCAGTCCGGAGCACGTTATGTTGCACGAGGAAAAAAACCCCTCTAACAAGCGTAACGCAGCAAGGAGCCAACCTTCGAAACCGAGCAGAGCTCGCGGGCTTGGGGCGAAAAACAGGATCCTGTACCGTAAACCATAAATATGCAACACTCGCCGCGGCTGGTGCTACCTCCGCCGCCGTTGCTGCAAGACCGCAGAGTGGTCGGGTCCGGGGGAAAGAAGGTGACGGAAACACAGGGCACGCGGGCGTAAATTTCGTTTACCCATTTTCTCTCAATCGGTTGCGATTGATCGACGGGCCGCACGGGGTAGCATTCGTTCCGCGACAGCACTGATACTAAGCAGGGTTTCGATATTTCAATTTATTTCTCCCACACCGGTTCCCAGCACGCGGCGGGATGAAATATCGATGGAAAAGTGCACATAAATTCGATGCTGCTTAGCGCCGTAATCCGGCCGAGGGAAGCAGATTTCGGGACGCCGGATTATGACTCAATCCGGCAACAGCTTCAAGCGCATCATACAAATCGCTCTAGGAGTGGCGGGAAGCTGAAAACTTAGCGGTGGAAACTACTTTTTACAAGCGCTGACGAATAAAACCGATGCAATCGATCGGGTGCGGCAAAAGTTGAGGATATGCAGGTGTACAAGTAATTGGCTTTTCTAACCAGCACTAGTGAGGATTTGCTTCCTGTTGCTGCTAGTTCGGTGTTTTTGGAATAAATTTTGGACGAAGGTATAAATTTTAAACGACAAGCAATGAACCTGTGGCACCCACGTGCATGTGTAAAGCTTCGTATGGTAAACTAAAATTGTTATACGTTAATAGTGATGCAAATTGTCAATGTGATTAAACATGCCACGAACGACTATTGAACGATCACACAAAAGTGTGAAAATGCAAAAACATCCTCCCTAAACAAGATACGTTTCGCTAGGATCTCACAATACCATTCCAATTTGCTTTCAATTACCAACAGCACGAAAGCTTACGAAACTCCCGAAACGAAGAGTGCATGCTTCTCAGCAGAATCACTGCACTGCAATCATCAAATGTATTCGAACCTTAACAGTACCCTCTTGAGCACGATCGACAAGCGGCACCGCGTTTGTATGACAACATATCCATCTCGAATCGAATTCGGTTTAGTTTGCCAGCTTAGGCATCATTCTGATACAATTTCGCGTGTGAGACACAGCAGAGAAAAAATCCTCCCCGACTAGTCACTAAGCGTATCAGAAATCCTAACACTTGGCGCGCGCACGAAAACTCCCCGTGCATAATATTATTAAATCTACTGCAATCCAATAATCCAAACCAAATTATCGTCACGATTCGGCATTTATCCATCCTGGCGTACGACGCTCCCCGCAGGGAGATATAGCAAAGAAAGAAGAAAAAAAAACGAACCGCTGCATCCGTTGCATTTTCATGGAAATTATTCCTTTTTTTTCAACCTGAAATTGTCGTTTTCCGATCATCCTTCTCGATGCTGCTTAAAGCGAACGGCACACATACACACACACAAGCGGTAAGTGTTTTCATATGCCAAGCCAAACGGTTGGAAAATACGGACTATTCGCCTCGTGTGACAGCGTTTGTATCCGACAAGTTAGTTTTTTTTTTGCCTCCTTCTGTCTTCCTCCGGCTGAAAAACATAAAAAGTCTCCGGGGATCGATCGTGCACCGTGCTGGTCACGCCGATGAAAGAGGAAGTGTCCGATTTATGACAAGATTGTGTTCTTCGGACGTGCCACCGTACCGGTCGGGTCGTTTTGGGCCGCCCCATCCCCCAGAGCGGCCGTCTCCATCGTTTCGAACCCTTTTTCGTCCCCTTTGCACGGTTTCATGCAACGTGCAAGCAAGATATGCACAGAAATGCTGGAATAATCCGGTCCGGTCCGACCCATCCAAGACCGACCCATCATTTCCCGTTCCGGTTTCGTTTTAACGATCCTTTTTCCCCTCCGCAATGCCAACGTCAGCGCCAGCGGTGGGTTCTTTTTGTGTGATTTTTCTTTTTTTTGTGTTGGTTTACTTTTGCTACGCTCTTCACTTTCTTCACACATCGCCCGGTTGGGTGGCCGGCCTCGGCAGTATAAGCCCGAGGAAGCGCATTTTAATCGGATAAATGTTCCTACAACGAGTCACAGTTGAGCGGGCAAAAATACGGACAAGACAAAAATGCTCCCGACCCGATGTTTCCTGTGCACCGTGTCCGAACACGCGATGACGCGTTTACCCGACTTTGATGAATACCAAATTAGACACTTTCGATCCGAAAGCTTTTGCACGAAGCATCGCTAGTGTGTCGGTGCGGTGGAAGTGATGGAAACGATAGTTAGGGAGTGTGAAACACACATGCAGAGACGCTGAAGGACGAACCTCCTGCTCGTACCCTTCGTTCGTACCACTGTTCGATCGAGCTTCAGTCTTGGTGGCGACCGTCCTGGGCTTTCATCGTTCATTTGAACAACCGGGAACCAGAACCCGATTGAAGCGCATCCTTACTGAAGCGAGCATAATTTGATTCCTGTTCCACGCCAGCCGGAATTCATCTATTTTGTTTCACCGTTTTATCCCGAATCGCCAGCCAGCGAAGAAGGGAATGAAATTATTTTCTTTGCATTTCGTCCACTCCCATTTCGAGGCGGGAGTCGAGTTTCACGAATTTGGCTGCTACTTCACGAACCGTCACATTCATCCGAAATTGGACGCCCCGGAATGATGTGTTGACGGAACGTGCTAGAACGTACGCCGAATGGTTCTTCTCATTGAAACACCACCAATTTTGTGTAAGTCGTGTCGGTGGCGTTTTCATCATTGCCCGATCCGTTCCACGAAAACCCACATAGGCGAAAATCGTCTTCGGAACCAAGATCATGAAATTTGTCTTCGAGGAAACGGCCGTGGTTAAGGCTAATGGCTGTGGTGTCTTCATTTCCGATCGTTGCCTTTTCCAATTAGTAGGACAATTCAAAAACGCCATCTTTGGTGGAGGATCGGGTTTACATTCAATTTTTTCGCGAGCGAACTTGAGTGAACTTCCGAATGAAGATGATAATTGAAAGAATGTAATTTTATATTTTCTACTGCTTTTGTTTTCGTCATCTTTGGTATGGCACTATGTTGTAATGAAATAGGATGCTCGTTAGAGATATTAATAATGTGTCCCATTTCAAAATCGCATTAAAAACCATAAAAATTCAATTCAATGAAAGCTATTGCTACCTATAGGATATTTTTTTAAAAATATTTTAAACACAGTTGAAGCAATCTGCTCAATAACCTGTCCATTTTAACCAGAAAATAGCAATAATTTTATAAAATCGATTTCATCATAATTCATGCACCTGTTTCACAAACTACCTCCGTATTTGCAATTTAATCTTTATCGATGCTGTTGGTTGATTTAGCAATAAATATCGCAAATTTATTCACCGATTATAATTAAAACAACACTTGCTCTTAACATGTAAATGAATTTTTCCATCCAACTCATTGAACAGCAACGAGGTGCATAATCTCTCGGCAAACAATGTTTGCTTGTTTGCATGCACCACCGTACCGGGTGCATTGTTTTCGTACGGCCAGGATGACGAGGGTACTTTATTCCCATTTAGTACCTCGTTAGACAAATCCGTTCTGTGTCTGACAAGGGGTGCCTACGGGCAAAAAAGTTAACTTCGAAACAGAAAAATTTGACCTTCTCCCCACTTTCCAACGACGTGACACCAACGGCCACAGCCCAAACAGTCGTTGCCCGGGTCGTTCCGGACCTGACGCTTCCGGTTTGCTATCTCCCGAGCATTAAAATGCATCCCGCCGGCTCTTTCTCTCACACACTGTCTCACACGTTCTCGCTCACTCACACTCTCAGTCTCACACGCCAACGAATACACTTGCACTCGTTCCCGGAGTGGCTTGTGAAATGAGAGCCCCCTTATGCCGGCTCCTTTCCTTGCGGTCTGCTTGCAGCTGGTCCCGGTGGAGGAGAATATAATCCACCCTCGCCAAAACTGCCTAAGTGGATCGGACACAGGAAAACTACTACCCCCGGCCCGGCGAGATGGCCACTCGTGCCGGAAAATGGGCACAAACTTTTGGTCAAATCACAACAGCGTTAATGCGCTTTCAGAAACTGTTAAATTATGCACAGCTTGTGATACTTCCGCTTGACGCCGATTTTGCTGCGACACCGCAAGGGACGGCGTCCGTTCGGGCATCTGTAACCAACCGTTGGGGTTATGCACCCGGCGTAAGCCAGATCTCATCAGCACAACCCGACGCAAGGCCCCCGGTTGCCTTTTTGGTCGTTGCACGCAAAATGAAATTCGGTCCGGTGCGAAATGTGCACTGTGCATTCGGAGCGAAGAGCTTTTCTTTCGGGACACCTTTTATTTAGCTGATAACTCTAAGTCGCTTGCAGAAAGTTGCCGAGCAAGGCAGAATAAGAGCGAAAGAAGCGCGGTACACATTTATTATGGAGTCGATAGAATGAGAATATGAAATTTCCCCAAGTAATCGCATTAAAGACTTACCTCTAAAAGCGGTCCACGAATCGCGATAGCAAAGACAGAAGGAAAAATAATCCAAAAATAACTTTCGCTGCCTAAGTGGTGTCTATTATTTATAAAATGTAAATGAATTTCGAATAATGTATTTGTTCTTGAAAGATCGAAGAGAAAGTAGGTAAAGAAAACCATTTTTTACCATAGATCGTCGTTAATGTTGATCTATAATTGCACTTCATTGGCTTCAATGCAGGGCCATCAGTTTTTCTTTTTTTTTGCTGTTTCATTATGTATAGCCATGTGGAAAACTAGAACATTTTTTTATTTTAAATAATTGTTCAGACTTGAACAACGTTTTAGTTCGTTCAGATAAACTGTTTAGATAAATTTGGTTCCTATTATATGTCTCAAAAACAACGAATTATTGCAGGTGGTTTTAAACTATTGTTGCTGAGAACAATCCCAGAGAGGCTTTGTTCCTATTTCTTCGCTCTCAGTACACTAACGAAAACAGTACACTAAATACATAACGAATATTTGATAAGAAAGGGAGCAAAATATTGAAAATATTTCTGCAATTTGAATAATATGTAGAAAATGCTGCAATATATACCAAATCAATAATTAAAAATGTTGAACATTTGTTGTAAAACTATAATTTCATTTGGATTTTCGACCGTATTTTTAGTACTTTTAGTCTTACAAATGGAGCAATAGTGAGTGAAATTCTCTTGAAGAATACTCACGATAAAACCTCACCATGTTCACCAATCGTGGGGTTGTACTAATTCATAGCAAACAAGTGAGCAAACACTGGTCATTCGGATACATTTGTTGCTCACAAGGGTTCGCAAAACCCACGCCTTTTGGCTCAATTAAACCGTCTACGCTTTAACGCAGTTTCCTCGCATATTACAACAATAAAATGACTCGCACCGCAACGAGGCTCGTAAAACGTGGGGTAAATATCCGAACGGCATTGCTTTGCTTTCACATCCGGCCACCGTGCCACCGTCAGGGACCAAATGGCCACTCCCCTCATCGCACGTTGCGTAGAATTATGGTTTCGGTGAAAAACCCCGGAACGCAAAAAACCACCGCACCGAAAACGCGCACCGTGCTGCTTAGCGCGCTGGCAGAAAAACATTTATCTCAATTAGTACTATCTTGTCAACAGCTGGTTCGCTTGGTCGGTGGTGTGGTGAAGTGTGGTATGTATAATCCCGAGCCCCGGCCCTCGTATCAGGGCCGTGGGGAAGCCAATCGTGTGTGGGCATTTGTTTGCTACAAAACATACATTTCGCCGCCTGTGTATCGGCTGCGTCTCACCAGCCGTGCCGTTTATTGCCGAATAATTGTTGCTCACTGTGTCCCCCTTTTTTCCTTTCCGGCCAAGCACAGAGCGACGTTACACAAGATGTTACTTTAAATTGAAGCAGCACTCCACTGGCTTTCGGCACTTGACGAAGCTAGAACGGAAAAGCTCAACGCTTTAGGATAAGAAACATCACACGATGCTCACACACCAAGGGACGGTGATTTGCAAATTCAAACACAGACTCGCTTCAGGTGGTGGGAAACGTGATCGTGGAAGGTTTATTGTAGCGACAAATGACGAACAGCAAAGCCGCACCGAGCGGTTGGCAAACAGAGCAAACCGAAAAACATGCTGTTTTGCGCCGTACGTGAGTCAACGAAAATGTTGTCACCAGCATGCGAAATCTTTGTACGAATCCTTGCACCAAAGGTGTGGCAAAACTCGCACCGTAACACTTTCTTGTCAAGTGTCGGTGGAATGAGTCAACGTACCAGCTATCTGGGCATAAGGGAATACCGTCACCGGTTGTATCCAGCAAACTGTTTCTGCTGTTTTGTAACGCGAGAACATGCCCATGACAATTCTCGACAACACGCCTGTGGGGGCAACTCTATTTTACACACACAAAAAATCCTCAAATCTGTCTGATTGAGCAACAAATTCCGTGAAATCTGTTACACCGATTGCGAGAATCAATTGAAAGAACAGCTTGTGTGTTTGTTCGTTCTGCAGCTTAAACAACTGTTTTGTTCATGGTAAGCTTCCGGCATGCTGGCCGCGTTTGCGAAATGGCAAATGATGTTCAAACAAAATTTGGTCCAAATGCGACCTACGCGCAGCGAATGTTATTTTCGCCTGCGGTATTAAACGAAGAACAGTTTTGTGTCTTATCGAAATTTATTTTCTCTGTAGAAAACCGTCTTTTTTAAGTGCTTTAAATACGTCCAATCGTGGAGAAACAAAATGAGCTGGTGTTTTTTTTTTGTTCCCTCACCGGAAAAAATGGAGCGAAAAGTAAGAAGAATCTCTATTTTTTTGTATACATATTTACTGACCCTTCGAGTACGTTTCGCAAAGGGCATGGATGGTAAATGGTGTTACTTTCAGAAACTGACACCTCTATGCTTTTAGTCCCTTTCAAGAAGGCTGACTCAACAGGACATCACTTTTTGCGTCCCTTTTCATTAGTCGTTTTATTCGGAGATCCTGTAAAAAAATGCAAACTTGTTTTCAAAATACATTTTCACTGATCTAATTACGACGAAAACAATTTTTTTTAATCTAGTATGAAAATGTTTTGTCCACCTCTTCACTCAATATTTTCACATTTGATACGGTAAAGGTTCAAAGTTTGAATACAAATCCACTTCTACCTACGCTGAAAAGCATCTAAAATGCGTGCTGAAAAAGTTTCATGCCGTCGGTAAACAAAATAACAAAATTTGATCATATTATTAAATTTAGCCTTTCAACTTGTTAAGAATGGACCAAAAATAGAGCCTTTAATAAACGGTGCATGCCGTATTACAAAAATCGAATCGATCGAACGTTCATGCTTCAATTGCTTCACTGTGTTTGTTTTGCGAGAATTGAAACCAAATTACTTCGCTTGAAGCAAATCGTCAATAAATGTCTTCCATTTCACAATCTAGCGAGTAGAATAAACCTCAAAATAGCACTTTCATCTGTTAAAATTGTCATCGCATTTGCCAAACACCAATTTATCAACTTTTGCAAAACCATTCTTTGCGTTGGGGAAAACCATTAATCGGATTATGTCAAACGGAAAATTAAAAGCTGTGTTATCCATTTTCGATGCATTTTTATCCTGTATGGAATTTTTTGCCCTGTCACTCCATAACATGCAATGGGATTATGGGATAAATGTTGAAATGTTTGTTAGTAAAAAAAACTGAAAGCTGCGAATTATTTCCAATAATCCATGAAATCGCAACGTATTC
>JXWZ01011719.1:0-22465 GCA_000956215.1 Anopheles farauti No. 4
GGGGCCGGATCGGCAATACCAAGCTTTATACAGTTTTTGCCGGACGGGGTTTTTCGTGGTTGACAGACTTCAGTTTTTCTTCTTTTCCCATGTTCAGAGTGAAGGCTGAATGAGCAAGGTTTACCTCATCGACACAGCCGTTTTGACACTTGTTATGGCTCTTCTTTTTAAACATATTTTCTTAATTATGAAAAGCTGGAAGAGGTAGGTTGCATTGCATGTGCTTCCGCTGCGTTAGGAGAGTTAAAAGAATTGGCCCGAAAGTCGCGTAGTTTGTGTTTCAAGTGGGATCGATTATGCAAATTGGTTAAAAAATGAGACAACGGTGCGTGAGTGTGTGTGTGTGTGTGCGCTCATGTTTACTGGGTTTGAAATTCCCAAGAGTTGTGTAAAATAAATGTTAACGATGCGTTTTTGTTGTGTCAACACGTTCGCAAAATAGCGTCGCCGTTGAAACAGCAAACAAAAAAGAAAAAAACGGCCACGCCGACGACACTATCGCTTCCAAGTTGCCAGCACGCACAGCGCCTGGATTCCAGTCCTGATTAATATCCGAATCACCACTAGAAAAACAAACAACATAATCAACTCACTAAACAGCCCCAAGCCAAAGCGGACAATACACCCAACGAAACGAACCAACTCTCAGCCACCTCAGTGAAAGAAGCAAAATCAAGAGGAAGAAGCAGTGCCAAACAAGAAAAGCAAATACCATCGTCGTGCGTTCGTGCGTGCTTTTCGATGAGTGTGTGGTTGTATTTACGTGAAGTATTTTGTGAGGTGAAGTTGCATCTCGAATGCAACTATTTTCTAGCGGGTAAGTTATGTTTGTGGTTTTTTTATTCTAAAATTATTATGCTTTCGCCCGCTTCATTTTGGGAGAATCAGATAACGTGAGAATCCTTTCTACCTCGAATGCTTGGTAGCAAAATGAGTATATGAGTTAGAAGGTAAATAAAGTCGTAATGAGACATGTAGCTTGGAAAATTTGACTCAGAACAAATGTTGTGGTGGTTTCAAGGAGGTCCTACGTAAGATAATACGCTTGCTTGTGTGGCATGGGGTGCGGCACTATATAGATCGTTTCCCACTTTCGAATCGCTAAAAAAATCACCCCCACCGACACGCCTGTACCAGCAATCCCTGGCCAATCGATTTGACAGTTCAATTATTTCGATCGATTATTTTTTACGAATTTATCTAGTGCGAAGCTGACGCTCTCTATCGTTAGTGTGCGTTTAGTGTGGTCTGTTGCATCCACGGTAATCTGTGCCTATTGTGTACCGGTCGATTTGATATCGTAATTGCTTCCTGCTACCGAACCAACATTTATGTATCAGTATACGTACAAAGTGACGTAAAACAAAACAACATAAAAAGCACGGGTAGCTGTGTGGTTACTGTGGTTACCAAACCAATGTCCACACACAAACACAACACGGCGAAGTTGAAGTAAGTCGGGTTTCTTCCGGCAGGTGTAAAGGCACAAGTCCTCACGCATGTTTTTTACGGTTTTTATTTGGACTACCCAAAGCCTTCTTAATAAGCAATTTGACAGCAGCTGGAAAGAGGGGAATTGCTTAATCAATTCATTGAGTTGAAATATTTTTTATTATTTTGGCTTAGGTTTTCTGCATTTTTCTTCGAAAGATAATATTTTTATGGTGTTTTATCTCTAGTACGTACTACAAATGTTATATTTTGTATCACAAATAAAGCATTTGATGATTTAAGGATCGGCTTGAGATATGCAAAGTAAATACTTCGTTGGAATTGAGAAACCAAATTGGCAATCATAAATTGCACAAATTCCGGTGAAAACGCAACACTGCATGAAACGAATCCAGCGATAAGGGAGAAATTGATTGGCTGGATTATTTGAACACTGCGGCTACGTTTTACAACTAATGCAACATATGATTTAAAGCAAAAAAGTAATAAAGCAAGTAAAGTAATACAACAAAGTAGCTCTCCGGCATGATTCAAATATCCGAGCAATGTTTTTTTTTTCGGCAGGCAATGTTTTCGGAGTTTGTGGTGTCTTAATTTGTCGGAAATAAGGAATCATGGCATAATCTTCATGCACGTGTAACCTCTGTTTTTTACAGAGTGTAGAGGCTCTTTTGCATAGATATTGCCTTGAACACATTAGAAATGTGTTGTACTAAAATTGGTAACAAATTTCCACTCAGTTTAAGAACTCAATTAGAAAAGTCTATTGAGTAAAAATGAGTATAATTTCAAAATAAAAATTAACTAAATATTAGTATAATAATTAGTATAATTTGTCCTATAATTTTCATTAAAACACGTTCTTTCAGTTTGCACCTTACTTTGGGCCAACTTTGATGCATAAAAACCTTGTAGAAAACCATGAAAGTAAAAGACCACGTTCAATAAACATAGTATTCTGGTGAGAGAGAAAACATGAGCGCAATAACATCGCAGTTCGGAAGTTGCTGGTGACCTTCTTTCCCACTGCGAACCGGTTACCGCAATGAAAATGGCCCATTCGCAAGTGTCATCCGCCCGGAGTACGAGCATTCGAACGGGGTTGAAATTCCCGTGCAAAAAAAAAGCCGGATTTTCAACATCCACAGCCGTGCATTCATTCACTCAACTGTACACAATCAGATACCGATCGATGCAGGAGATGCAGGGCCTATTTCGGCGGAAAGGTTAAGCGTTCTATGAACGTTTCGTGCACCGATCCATGTGGTCTATTGGGTGGCGTGAGCTTTGCGGGAGGGCGAAGATCTCACCCCTTAAAACTCGCCCAATCGGTTCGGTTTCGGACGGAGCAAGAATATCATAACAACCATTGCATGCATGTAGGCCTATGCTTTTGTTTGTCTTACCGCAGAGAAAGAGAGAGAGAGAGAGAGAGACATAGAGTAAAAAAGAGCTACAACATATGTGTGGCAGCGCAGATCGCGTAGTCGTGTCTGGTGTCGGGTGGTCTGGCATTTTCCGACAGTGTGTAAAGAAAATCATCATGTTGTTGTTGTGTCTGGTAGCAAATAGAACAGAGGCATGTTTTGCCACATGCGTTCTGAGGGTATTGGCAGGACCGCTACATTTAAGCCGGTTCGGCTTCACGATGAAAAAACATCGAACGAAAAAAAATAGCATACATGTACTAATTACTTAGACCCTCTCTAAACATCAACAGTAGACTTTATAGTTGTAGATTTGATTTAAAAGTGGTGATTTATTATTAGTATTCAATTTCCAAAGCGTCTAAAACTGTTGCGTTGCATTTAATCACCTTTTTTATAAAATGTTAAATTGTTTCATAAATTGATCACATAAATTTAGGGTTGTGCGTGAGAAGAACTTTTCCAGACTTGAGGGAGTCTGGAAAAAAGTCAATTTAATTTTTTTATTGTCGTTCTCGACCATCGTCATTAAGAGGTAAAGGTTCAGGCAAAGGTTCCCGCAAATATCGGCGCGTAATTCAAGTCTTGTTTTTATTGGCAAATCGAAGGATGTAGCTGCTCTTAAGGAAATGACGCTCTGGAGACAAGCGTTTTATATCTCGTAAAGTTGTCTGGAACTCTTTGCAAACTGAACGACCAAGGAAGATTCTTTATTGGGTCGGAAAGCTCCTATCCAGACAAATAAAATACAATACTAATACCGATCCAATTCGCTTAAAAACCTATCTACTGCAATACTTTGCCTGTCGTCGATAAAAATAAAACCTGCATCGAATGCATCTCAGCCCAGCAGCATCCACCAGCTGGGTGGGTTTTCGGGCGACGCGGTGGTGTAGGTCGAAATAAATCGATTTCAGGTGAATCGTTGCACGCCGACAGACGACGACCAGACAACACGGTGTTGGCTCGCCCAGACCACCGACCGGGTCGATGGCAAAGATGAATGTCTGACTGTGTGTGTCTGTGTTGGGGTTATGATTTCACCCCAAAAGCCGGGCGTTGTGCCGTGGTTTCTGGTTGGTGCGCATGTGCGCCGCACGAAGCCACTCCACCCGCTCCAGGATGAGGGAGAAGCAGGGAGCTGACGAACTGTGGCCAGTGTGTCTCGACGCCAGGATACGTCCGTTACCGGCCAGCCTCCTCCACCGGGAGTTTCAGCTATATCGTGGATGGATGCTGTATCTGGTAGAGGTGTGTGTTTTGTTTACGATAACCTCCGAGGAAGCACTCGGCTTCTTGATGGTGGGACAGGGAGCGTAGAGTCAGCGAGTGTCAGCCATTGAACTCACCGGATGTGCCAGAACTTCACCACTTCGAAGCCATTGCCTCGCACCAACACTTCGTGCGAAGCTCGACGAAACATTGGCGTGGGACAGGCAACAGTCAGCGCACCGAACTGCAGCGAACGGTAGCTCCTTCCGTTCCAAAAGACGAAACATAAAATGCAAATTGACTATTAAATCTGTGGAGGCAACAGCATCTTTCTTCTGTTTCGGATTTATCTTACGCATAAATAACGCCCACGTCGCTTACGATCGATCAATCTACGGCAATCGGCACTTTTCTTATCAATACTATAATGACAAAAAACCCAACATACTGCCTCATGTCTCCGCTGCTGTCATCTGGTTGAAACCGACATATCCACGCACAACTTAGTAACGCATCATTTTTTTGTGTTTCGTCTCTTTCCAGACAATGGGTCGCTGCCTTGAACGTGCCAGCAGAAGTAGCAGTAGTAGTCGCCGCAGTCGCTGCAGCCGCCACGGCAGTAGTAGTACCGGCTCTCACGTCCAGTTCGGAACGGTGCGATTTTGAGCCGGTCACGGTGGTAGGCCACACCGGGCCCTGGAGGGAGGGAAGCGTACAACCGGCCCCGCCGCCAACACATCTGTGAGCTATTCTCACCGGTTTGCGAGCGAGTGTGTGCGTGTGTATATGTGTGTGTGTGCGAGCGAGTGTTTGTGCCTATTTGAAAAGTTTGTGTGCGATCAGTAAAAGAGTAAAAAAAAGTAAAGTAACCACACGGGGGTACGGAAGGCAGGCACCTGCAACAGAGCCCAGCAAGAAGTCGCGCACACACACACCCGGGTTCAGAGAGAAAATAAGTGAGTGTGTGTCTGTGGTAACCGGCCAGCAAAAAAAAAGAAAAAAGAAAAAAAAACCAAACCGAACACGGAATATAAAGGGCGCAGAAACGTCGACCTTATACAGGGCCGGATTTGGCGAGGGGCAAAACAATGAGTGTCTTCAGCGATTTCCAGCGCATGTGGGTGCAGCGCTTTCCGCAGAGCTCGCTGTCGGACGCGTGGGAGCAGGACGTTCGGGCGAGCCTCGAGCGGCACAAGCAGAAGATCGCGGAGCTGTCGAAGGAGCTCGAGCAGGAGACGCTGTACGTGGAGTACCTCGAGCGGTTGCTCGGGGACGTGGAGAAGTACCGGGAGGCGGGCGGCGACCCGTCCACGCTGTTCGAGGCCAATACGCCGTCGTCGGTGGCCAATTTGCTGGCGGGGTCGACCGGCCCGCAGCGTGAACCGGCGGCCGGTGTAAGTGCCGGCGGGACGAACGACGAACTGAACGCGGTTGAGGTGGTAAGTAACGTTTCCAAGAGACAAGGGCGCTAGGACCGAATGGGCGGGGGGCGTTTGGGGAAAATGATTTCCATGCGAATTAAGGCTGAATAAAGTGTAAAAGAGTAGTCATGACGCAAAATCTGATCAAGAACACAAATTTTAAATCAATTTGGAAAATGTGTCGGCACCTTTTCTGTGAGATATTGGCGACGTAACGAGCCTACGATCGGTTGGAATCGATTGAGTCCATCAGTAATTCGCGATTCGCGAAATTCGAAAAGTCGTTGCGGTGACGAAGGCACCAGCACAGCAACTAATCGATTTAATCGCTGCAACGCTCCGTCAATTTTCCGGAAAGCCTATTAAGCGAAGCCGGGATTTATGTCCTACCACCTCCATCGTGCAACGGTTTGTTTGATTTGTTTTCTGTATGTTACAACTCTAGCCTGGCGTAGATTAGCGACGCTGATAAAAGTTCGGCTTGTCGCCGGTGGCGACGGGAATGCACTTTTGCGTTCGGGTTTTGGTAACCCTCCCCCCGCCCCAAACCGAGCTTTCGATAACGTTTGCATTACTCTCCGTTCGGTCATTGGCCTTCGCGGAGTGTACCGTGCGGCGACCAAACGTGTCGAATCGGATGCAAACATTTGGAATTCCTAGCACGTCGCAGCGAGTGCAACCCAGTTGGTACTCGGTCTGATGCGGGCAAGCCAATCCTGCGGGCTTTATCTGGTCTTGGCGCAGGCAGCAGACGCACGGGCAGGCCCTGACACGGTTGGAGTTTTGGATCTGGGGAGTTTGTAATGCTTCCCAGCTCCGTCGTGCGTCCTCCACGTGTAGTGTTCGTTAATGTCAGCGAGGCTTATCGCCAGTACAGCGTAACTAATTTCCTACCCCTGCCTGCTCTCCAAGAAGCATTCCTTTTTTTCTGTTTCGTTCTGTGTGCGTCTGCAGTTCCCCCCCTCCCCCCAGTGTTAGTTGCTCATGCGGTAAGACATCGCGACTGAAGGGCCAGGTAATAACCGAGCATTTATAGTCTGCGTAAGGCCCGGGCGTAGCTAAGCGTTATCTTATCGCGCACCGTTGCGCTATCGGAGATATTGGTACGTGTGACTAGCAGCACACCGAGGGTACAGCAGTGACTCCATGGTGGAGGATGTTCCTGAAGTTTTTGTACGCTAGCGATCGTTAGTCACCTGTTCCACTTAGTATCTCCAACAGCGTTGAAGTTCAACAACTTTTGAAGTGAATTTTCCTCTTTGGAGCAATCAAACGCTTCAGACCATCGAGTTCCGCACACGCTGACGCTCTAACATCAATGCTCCAGCCTTCCCTAGCATGAGGGTTTCCCTAGCTTACGCCAATCGTGGGGGATTTTTGTTTCTTCCACCGGTCGGTTATGAGTAATTTAACAATCTCGCAGGGCAGGCACGCAGGCGTTTTCTAATATGAAAACGCGCAACCACCCAACTATAGAAACTCCCGAAACTCGCATGCAGTTAGCCAATTAGGAGCAGCTTTTAATCACGTGCTAGCGCGGGAAGTTTCGCCCACATATCCTCCCAATACACCTCCTCGTGTGCATCACTAGCGCGGCGGTAATGGTGAACTATCCATTACACGTCTTAATTGGCGATGGCTAATGGAGAGATCCGCCACATGGGCACGTGTAAATATTGCTGTGTGCCCTTACAATTGTCAGCGCAAAGTTATCAGTTGTGTACCACTGGCGAGATTCGATGCCTTCTCCAAGCAACTACGGCTGAGCGCTATCGATCGAGCAATCAAAATAAGTCAGAAGTGTCAGTAAACTAACACCGATCAGCAAAATTCGACTCCGGCACACTTGTGGAGGGAGCTGGGAACAGCACACACTTCAAGGCAATTCACACGTGACACTCCCCCGCATATCCGGCACGAATGGGCCTAACTTATCCGATGAGCAGGCAAAATCCAGGGGCTAGACATTGACTATCCTCGGAGAACACATGTCGCAATACTCTCACACCTTGCGTATAGCTGCCTGCACGGTGGCTCTTCTCTACAGCCCCAGCACATTCTGGGCCGTTTTTTCTTCTTTTGCTGTATGCGTGTTTTGTGATCTTTACCGAGCCGGATATCGTGTGTACGTCGTCGCTTTGGGCTACCCGTAGCCGGTGTAAGTATTCTGCGCACGTCGTCACGATTGGTGTTATACCTACGTAGCATTAGATGAGCAGCAGAGCTTCGTTGTCCCACTCGCTCTTGCTCGTGCCTGCTGCCGGTAGAGTGTCGCGTCAACAGAGCAGAGAAAAAAAAAAAACAAACACACCGACCTAACCTAACCTTATTTTTTGCGACCTCGCTCCTCCAGTGCAGATTCACCGCAGACAGCCGCGGAAGATCATTTCCTCCTCTCTCCATCGCTCCAACAGGTCCACCACCAACACTTCAACGAGAGAATAAAAAAAGATTTCATCACAACCAAGCAGCGTCGCAGTTTCGTGAAAGGTTAGGCAATTAGATGCGTTCCATCGTTTTCTCACTGCGTGCAGCGAGAGCTTTTCCCTCTCCTCATCCACCAGAAAAGAGGGGCTGTCGCACCCGCTCCTGGAATCGAGATCGATTCAGAGATAGAGTTCGGCTCGGCTTGTCTGCGATGGTGCATCCTCACCGTCGAACACCTCCTCCGCCGGAGGTCAACGCAGTGGCGTAGTCGCAGTTGAACCGCGTTACGCTCCGGTGGCGTTAGTCGTCAAGTTTTCATCTTTTCGTTTTTTTGTTTGTTTGTTAGCTCGCTTGTTTCATGACACCGTAAGCAAGCGCTCGCGCGCGCGCGCGTGAGTCTCCCGTAGTGTGTTTACGTTTTCCATTTCCTCGTTGTGTGCCGTGTTTTCCCTTGTTTTCTTTTTCTTTTAGTGGGTCTTGCCTTCTCCAACCGCACCGTTGGCGTTTGGCGTGTGCCTTTCTCCTTTCCGGGGTTGCTATTGGTTCATAATTCAGATACACACACAAACATACACGTGGCGAAGGCAGTTATTCACGCTTTCGGCTGCATTAAGGTTTTTGTGGGGCTTGTTATGTATGCCTCCTCTGGCTCTGAGAGTTTGTGAGTAATGGGCGTACAGCGCAACTAGTAGGAAGCCAGGTCCTTGCCCGTTCGATCGTGAATTGATTGTATCGAATAGCCTTTTGTTTTTCATAACTTCAAATCGCCAAACTATTTGAAGGTACTAAAAGAATTAATGCTCACATTCGTATGAGCAAGAATTTTGAGTTCACTGCTAAAATGAATATAAATATGCTCTCTTTTGCAACTATCTTTTTGATTCGCACACATACAAGTGCGACAGTATTGAGATTCGTCGTGATTTAAATCTATTTTGTACCATCTCTCCCTCGCACTTCCTGATCAGCTGTAATCAGTGTCCCAGATTCGGTTCGTTTAGAGCGCGTGTGTACCAAACTTATAGCCCGTGCACAGGAAGTGGCGTACATGTTGTCATTTGCTCATCACTGTTGGTTTTGGGGGTAGGGGAACATCAGCTGGAATGGCACCCTCGCGGTGCCGGTTTTGTTCCGAAGCAGGTTTTTTTTTACATTTTGCAAACGTCCGCACCCTTGATCCCTTCGAGCACTCCGGAGACACTACTCGCTGTATGCGTAGCGCACTGTTCCCTCTCTCAACGCTACTGCAGTTGGACTGATTTTAAACAATCATTTTCAATTTCCAACCATGTCCGAACCTGGCAACAGAATTGACCTAACCCCTTGGAAGATACAGTGAGTCGTAATATGGGCACACTGGTGTGTGGTGGCGATATGTACGCTTCGTACTTACGTGTGAAACATTCGTATCCTACCCCACCCGTACTGCCCTTGCAGAACAGTAGCACTGCAATCGCCCATAGTTGGCGCGACTTCCCTAACACTTACAATCCCTCGCCATACTCAGTCTCCACACTCTACACACTCTCAGGTCTCCACATCATCTCGACTCTTATCGTGCCCGTGCTGCGCTAGGCATTTTATCGCCGCTAAAAACACACAAGCTCCGAGTCGGAGAGGCGGAGAGCGAACGAGTAAACTTTATCTGCCGTTCGAACTGGCTGGTGGCTGGTTGCGGCTGCGTCAGACAGACGAGACTGTCCACTCGCGCCGAATGCGTTTGACGTTTTGCGAGCTTTCGGCAATCGGATGGAGTAAAGCAGATCACAGAACAGTCTTTGTGTGCGAGTTTGTGTGTGTGAAGAGGTGGATCACTAGAGACGTAGACCTCATAGGTGTCAGATCAGCCAGTAAAACATTGGACCCCCGAATGCGATCGTAAAGTGATAGTTCCGCGACGGGTGAACGAAGCGTACACACTCCACCGGATCCCGTGATTAGTCCGTGGTGTGGTCCTCTTTCGGAAGGGTGTAACCTAACACAGCACTGAGGCCCCACATTTCCCACCCGATCCCAATGTAGTGGTAATCGCGTTCGGACTAAAAAAAAACCATGAAATCGAACCAAAAAGTGTCCGTATCGGATAAGATAAAGATCTGGAGTTCAAGGGTAAGTAATGCAGGCAGCGGGTGATGTTTTGGCTCTGCTCCAAAGTCTATCGGTCCGGGGTGTAGGAGCGCCTATGAGGATATTGAACAGATACAGGAGCCAAAAAACAAAAGCTAAAGCGAAACCAATGTCGCTGCATAAAGTCATATTTACCCAGTCTCAGCACAGTAACGCACCGGATACCCGAGTACCCGCTGATAAGAGCCCGCGGGCGTAACGCTGGGGTATTGAAATCTTCGATTCGTGAGCTCGCGTCGGCACCAGGAAGTGGGGGAGCTTGCAGTTGTTTTCGTCGGCAACTTTGCGCGCACTCGACGCTTGTGTAGCTTCGAGAACAGGTAGAGGAGATCAGGCATTCGAGTCGGTGAATCGTGCTGCGTTGCTGGTTGGAGAGAGTGTATGTGTGTGTGTGAGAGAGAGAGAGAGAGAGGGAATGCAAACGAGTGTACACCGGCGTGGTAAGCACGTGTTTGCCGTCGGTGCTTTACTTGCTAATGGTGGACCGGCGGGGTACACCTGTTCGAGATGTTCATAAATGGAGTAAAATGGTTTCGAAATAAAACCGTCACAAAGAGCTCGTATTCAGACGACAGGAAACGGATCAAGTCGGAAATTATCGGAAACGTATATGAACAACCTGACGGGACGGATTCTGTGTAGTTCGAAAACTCTCCACCTCTCTCTCGGTACGGTGGTAAAACAAACCACCTCGATTGTTTGTGTCGTTGCAAATTGCTTCTCCGGTTTAACTTATACACCTTCCTCAAGCACCGTCCAAATCATTCTAGGCGTGGTCCATATCTGTCGCTGCTCAGCTGTATGGAGCGTTTGTGTTGGTGGTGGTGGTGTGACTCATCGCCAGCTGTGGATGGCGCACTACACGCAGCGTGTGTCATGAGTACGCTTCCGTACTTGCAAATTGAAGAGTGAGAAAGAGAGAGAGAGAGAGAGGCTTATTGGGACCTATGTAGACCTGGAGATACATGATGTTCACACTTCAATTCTTTCCCATTGTTGCCGTCTCCCCAGGGCGCTCTTGAAATCCCTCTCCCATTACCAATACTCGTTCGCTAGTATGCATCTCGGCTGACATATCACACACGTTGTTGTTGTTGTCGTCTTGAACAAATAACAAACCCTAGTCACACACTTGTCACTTCGAACGCAAGCATTTCAGCTTCTCTGAATAGTTGGTGAACGCTGCGCTTTTGCTGCGCATTCTTTCCCCGGGAGGAGTCTAGTTCTGCGCATTGGAATCCCAAAATGGCGGCTGTTGTAAGTTTTTTTTTCGGTTAGCTTAGGTAGCACGTGAAAGGTTAAGGGTGATAATGAATGCGACAGAGGTGTGATTCTGGTGGCGCCGAAGTAGTGGAGCGGAGTGGACGAACTTCTTCCACACGGCGATGAGTAAGCTTGCAATCTTCGGCAGACGCGTGCGACGCAGAACCAGACAGAAAGGGCAATAAAATAAACTAGTAAAAACCGCGGCGGCAAAGATGACCCCCGGTTGGATCCAATTACCCTCGGGTAGTTTCCGTAGCGGTAGCCACAATAATAACAATGGCAGAACGAATCCGTGCAGATCTTTGTCCGGTTCGATTCGGTGGCGCAGATAATGGCGGACGGAGCGGATGACGCATTGGTTGGATAAATTGCAGCTGCGGTAAGATCGTCTCGGTGTGTTTGACAATCGATAAGATAAGCGGGCCCTACAAATAGGGAGGACGTGCTGGGGCCGGTTGGTTAATAGTACAAAATTATTGGTTTGCTTCACTGCGGAATGTTCGATATGTTCGGCCGGTAGGGGCTAAGGATCGGACCACTTCGGGGAAAGCTATCATTCGCTAATAGCAAGCTTCTAAACTGTTCGCGCTATTCATGTCCAATTTTGTTTGTTTTTTTTTCTTCTTTCCGTTCGTTCCCGCAGAATCAGATAATTAAGGCTGCGGCTAGCACCGCACCAGCTGCCGGCTCGAATGAGACGGAGGCGGGCAACAGCCAGGGCACGGGCGAGTCCACCGACAGCCAGGCCGTGCAGCTGAGAGCACGCGATCTGCCGGCCAATCGCCTCAACACCAACAGCCCACTGAATCAGTGCATCAACGAGCTAACCTCAAACCTGCACAGTCGCCGCTGCGTCAGCGAGCTGGTAGCGGCGAGTAGTAGCAGCAGTAGCAGCAGCAGCACTACCAACACTACCAACACCTCAATCAACGCCGGTAGCGACCCGGCCCAACAGTCAACCGTCGCCCAGGCGTCACCACAGTCAACCACGAACGGTTCCCAACCGACCCAGAACGGTGGCACCGCATCCGTTGGGGGAGTTGGACCCGAGACGTCCGGCGAAACGAGTGACCAACCTCCCGAGCCGGCCTCTCGAACGCGTAGTGCAAGTCAAAGTGAGGCGACCGGACCACTGCTCGCCTCCCCGAGCCACTTCGTCACCGTGATCGAGGTAAAGGAGTCGAAGAGCAGCAATGGTGGTGGTGGCGGCAGCAGTAATGGGCCACCGGGTGGTAACGACGGGCAGGGCGAAAGCGGTACCGAACCGTCCGCACCACCAGCACCAGCCCCCACAACAACCAAGACGGTCAACTACGAAAACGTTCTAATCAACACGGGCGCCCGGTTCGGTGGCAGCGTGGAGAATCTGGTGGCCGGCGATAGCGGGGCCAGCACGTTCCACGACGCCAAACATCCCAAACCGTCCGAGCGCATCAGTGACGGTGGCAGTGGCGGCAGTTTCACCGGCGGTAGCTCGATCTCGGAACGTACGTCGCTACTGCTGGGCGCGTCGTCTGCAGCTGCCGACCTGAAGAAAAAGGTCCCGCCACGGTGAGTTGCTCTCGGATAAATCCTTTTTGGGTTCAAGACGTTTGACCTACATCTACGATGCTATGTCATTCACGTCCGAAGACTTCCGTTCTTGCAAAGATGGTTATAACCTCTCTTTAGACGTCTACTGGCCATTGCAGTAACTATACAGCAAGAGGCTTCACCTCCACCTCCGTGGTTTACAGCGTTCGTAAATGTTCCTAATACGTCTGCTGCTTCCTCCATAATGCTGCAACAAGCAACGAATGTAATGGCAAATTCGCTTCCCATCCGGTCGAGCGGAGCTCGCTGCAACTTCGCCAGCGTTCCACCGAGACCAATTCACGCTCACGCATGTGTTGCTGGTTTTGTGTTTTCTTCCCTCCGCGGTTGAGAGTCAATAAACTCCCAGTGCGGCCGTTATTTTTATCGTTTCGTCAAACATTTGCTTCCGATAATCGACGGTGCTGCGTTTGTTTGGCAAAGCACGGAAGCACGGTCTTCTCCACGGGGTGTTCCGCGGTCGGCTTTCTCTTGTGAGGGCAGGCGCTCACTCATTAGCCATCGCGGCACCAGTTCAGGGGGGTTTGCTGGTGGAGAAATCTTGCTGCGTCTTCCCTTGCCGATGCGGCCCAAGCCAAGGTCAAACTGGTTCCACAGTGTGCTGGAGCTCTTTTGTGAGGGGGAATTTCGTACCGAAAATCGCAACAGGCCTACTTTTCGCCTCAGCACGCCAGCAAATGACACAACCGTTGTTAATCTCGGTCGTGTCACGCCATCGTCTTTGCGTCACACACAACGGTCAATGGAGCGGCTCACGCGCGGCCTGCGACGCGCTGAGTGCCAAAAGATGTGGAGTGAACATCCAACTTCAGTGAATACTCGCAACGTTTGGGACCGTTTTTTCCTAAATTGGAACTCCCTAAACAATGCGATCATGGCTGCCAGAGCTCGATGACACCTCGCATATACGTGATTACGAAAGGTTCTTCAAATCGCGCGCACTCGAACGAAACATCAAACACAAACGTCGTACGAGGTGCGCCACACCAGATGGATGAGCTGAGAACGATGAAGTAACACACCACCACACAGTTGCAATCCGATCCGTCGCTGCGGTGAGGCCACGGGGACGGAGATGTTGACATTTCTTGGCAATTGCATAACCACGGACGGTCTGCGGGTTGCAGCAAGTCGTTTACTGTGCCCAGATCCCTGATGATGCCTAGCGCGCTCGTTCGTATTGCAAAAAGGTAATCTCCAACATACTTTATCCAACGCATCGGTACATTCCTACAGGAGAGGTACTTCCGGCAAAAACACACCGTCCATCGGATGAATCACGTTGGAGCTCCGTTCAGATGCGATGCGTTGTTTTATTCGCTGTCGCTATTTTTGTCACTCTTAGCAGCTCGTTCGCGAAAAAAACCCCATGCCCGGAAAGTCCGGAACTGGTTTTAGACCGCGTACGATCTCCGGTCGGTGTCGAGAATACAGGTTTCGTGCTCCGTTCTCCACCGGTTCCACAAACACACAGCCACTCGGTCTGTACGCCTGTTTGTGTTTGCATGTTTGCTTGAAAGTCTAGAATCCCGGTGGTCCAGGAGATCTTCCAACTCCCAGCTCCGTCCGACGAAGTCCGACGCTCAAGATGCATGCGTGAATTCTTCCTCCCTTCTATATCGCTCTCCCCACTTTTACTTGACACACGCGCGCATGCAGTGCATATTCTGTGCGTCCGTCCTCTGGCTTTTCCAGGTCAGACCGAAGTAGGCCAACGAAACGCCGTGTTTTTCGATTTTCTCCACACCAGCTTCCATGCAATTTCGCGGTAGAAATTGCCGAGTGAGAAAGAGATACAAACGAGCGCGCGCGCAGAAATCTAAATGCAAGTCACTGGACTGGGTGAAGTTACTGTTTTTTTGGGACACTTTTGCTGGTGCCTCGGGAAATGTGGATCCAGTTTCTTAAGGGAAAATGGAAAGCCCGGAGAGTCTTGATTACGGCGAGATCTTCCCAATGCATGATCAAAAATGCACTTCTTTTGGAATCTCTTAAAACATTGGGATCTGCCAACTCGGAAAGCTACTGTGCCGTCAAGGTCAGTGCTCAGCTTGTTCACGTCCACAAGCGCACCGGCGAATTTCAAACTTCTCTGGAGGATCTTTAATGCCACGATGGCGGGTTCCAGCCAATTCCAAGCAGGACCAAACAACGAAACGCCAGTCATAAAACTCTACTTGCCACGTTTGCTTCCAATTGCTAGTGGGTACTGCTTTCCCTTCCCCTTCAAGCCTGTCTATATGGCCCAGTGGTCCCGTTTTCTTCAACAGAAGAGTGGATAGGGTCGCGTCCGATTGTGCCACGGCTAATTGGTGCTACCGGTGCTGCTGCCGACGCAATCGTAGCCTGCAAATTATGCCGCTCCGTAAAGAAAGACGGAGGGAGGGGAGAGGGTGGAGGAAAAAAGAAGAAACCAGCAGAATAATGGGTGCCCGGGCCGGTACCGACCCGCGGGTTTTGGGAAGGAACTGTTTCCACGCTTGGGATGATGCAGGGGATCGGGGAGAATTCGTTCCGCTTCTGTGGCGGTTTGTCTCTCCCGCGCAAGTAGCAGCGGGAACGAGCGCGCGCGCGCGCGTGTGTGTGAGTTTGTGTGGGGGCGTACAATATAACGAGTTTTCCACGCAATGGGAAGATCTGCTGCCTGACCAACCGATACGAACCGCTTGTTGATGAAAATTCGAGAGATCTGTAAAATTTGGCCCCGATTCCCGGTCAGGTGTCTTGTGAGGTGGCCGCTCGATTAAGTCACATTTCGAACGTCCGTCTCCAGAACCGGTGCCGGATGATGGGCCGGAACTGGAGCCGTTCGGGTGTATCAGTTGCCAATCGGAGCAAAACCGCGGTTCGATCGTAGTCACGGATGCCCGGGCTGAAAGTCGAGGCGAGATTCTGGGAGATTGGGAGAAAGCTCCGGGATTTCCGATTCGTTTTGGCCGCGGATTGGGAGTTGGCGGTGAATGGAACGAATGTAACGATTGTAACAAAGCTGCTTGCGGGAGCTTCCCTTGACTGTGGTAAGTGAAACGTCAAACAGAACTGTTGACAGTCGGCCTACGAGGAAGAAAACACACAGTGTCTTGTAATATACCTCTGTAATATACTGCCATTAGCAAGTTGTTCGTGTGACACGTTCAATGGAATTTACGAAGAGTAAATATGCATTGGAGAAGTACGGTTTGTTGGATCCAATATGACTTGTAGCCTTGGAATGTGATCTGTAAGTGTACTCTAAGCTATAGGGAGATTTCTTGTCGATACAACTTGAAATTACTTCACTTGGCGCCAGTAAGTCTTGAAGCCTGTCGATGCCAAAGGCTAAAAAAGTCTATCAAAAGTGTTCAGCAAATAAAAATAGTAATAATGGAAACATCTATCCTCCCCCGACGTTTGAACCTACATTCGGATACGCCCAGTAAGCACATCCACCGTACGCCACACAACCGCCCGCACAAATTGTGTCAGTGGGAAAATGCATCACAAAAACCCGGCATCTTATCAAGGCCCCGCCGCCCCCCTTTGCCGCGATGCGATCTTCCCCACGAGCTGAAACAGATATTCAACATGCTCCACACACAAACGCACACTTCCCAGCGCCGCATTCTTTCGCGCCGGAGCAGATTTCGCGTGTGGAAAGATGGGGTGAAAGCGTGAGAAGCAGCGGAGGGCGCCATCGTGCGCGAGATATTTGCTGCGAAGATGAGTTTCAAGGGTGAGAAGCAACGGGCACGGGCGCACAAATCAAAACGGGGCTAAAATACGTATTTTAGTCGTACACACCACGGCAGGCTTTGCGCTGTGGTATTGGAGGAAAAAAGAGCGGAGAAAGAAAAAAATAGCCTCCCATGCATTGTGGGCGCGACCAGTAAACTGGAATGATAAATATTCAAAACTTTCGCCAAGAAGGCGCACAACCCACCAACACCTGTACACTTTCCCTGGAATGGTCTTTGCTTGTTTGCGTCCCGTGGTAGTTAAAGCTAGTAGCAAAGCGCGAGACACAGTATGGTTGTTAATGTTTTGAAATAGGCACAAATTTGTGATCCTCATAAGCATAAGCATGAATGTTAACTTTGCTACGCTTCCATTTGGTTCCCCTAGACCACCGCCGAAGTATGTGCGCCGAGCAGCACCAGTCGAACCACCGACCGTACCGTCGATGGCCATGCAGAACCTACGAAATAAGGAGTCACCGCCCGCAGGCACACCGGACACGACGGCATCCGCCGTGGCTACGACCACCGACCCAAGCAGTTCACTCGAGCGAAACGTCAAACCGTCGGAGATCTACCGCCAGAAGTCGTCCGACTCGCTGGACGTGAAGCTAGCTGGGTACGGACATGACGGCCACAAACCGCGGCTCCCGAAGTCTGACAGCTTGAAGTCGAAGTCGTCGAGCACGGACAGCCCGACCGGTTCGCTCGGCAAGGTCGCGTCTGGTATCGGCGGTGCGTCCCCCACCGGCAGCCTAGGCAAGCTGCCCACCAACATGACCGGCAGCAGCAGCGACAGTCCCACCGGCAGCCTCGGTAAAGCGAACCAGCATCAGCAGCACCATCCGTCGCACCCGTTCGTCTACTCGTACCATCAGCGGCACGCGACTACCGACGGCACGCTACCACACGTCGACTCAAAGGAGTCGCTTACCGGTGGTGGCGGTTCTGGCACGATTGCTCCCATCTCTGGACGGGTACGTTTTTATTCGACCGAACCAAACGTACGTTACTAACATTTTCCCGCTTTTTACAGATCAAAAGCTACGAGTCCATCTCATCGCTCAGCTCCGACAGCATGCGTGCGGGAGTCGGCGGTACTGGTACTAGTGGGCAGCAGGGCGTCAAAGACCAGGAACACTACTACGATACGGTACCGCTCGACAACAGCGACGGCGATTATGTTTACATACAGCCGGGCGGCGTTGGTACCACCGGTTCGACGTCAAGCCGCGACGACATTTCGACGGTGGAGAACGCCAGCACGCTGTTGCTGCCTTCCCACCCGCGGAGTCACAACAGTAGCCAAACCAGTGTTCAGCTGGAACCAGAATCTCCCGGGCGTAGCAGCAACTACGTCAACATTGAGTACTTTATCCAGTAAGTGTGCGCTGTCTAGACAATGTTGGATCGCAAGTAGACAATGATGGAAAGTCTGCTTGGAGCAACAATTAGCGGATAAGTTGAGAAAGAACATTGCAATCGACTCTTAATCATTTCTTTTTTAAATATTTTTCAACGATTTTTAGCTCGAGTCAAAATAACGAAAATCGCAGCAGCTCCATCGATAGCGACGGCGAAGGTGACGGTGGTCCGCCGGTACTGATGCGTGCGATCTCGACCGACACGGACGGTGGCGGTGTGAGCGTTTCACCCGGTATCATCGGCACACCCACCGGCAGCGGTCTGTTCCGGAAGATATCGGTAATACGGCATCTTTGTATCATGTTTCCCGAAACGTAACGCGCTTTTTTTCTCTCACGCTCTCTGTCATCCAGAACGCGAACCGCGACACGATCATCCGTCGCATCGTGACAAGCATCATAACGAGCGAAACACTGTACGTGGAGTGTCTGAACAAGATGAAGCAGTACATGAAGGCGATCCGGGCCACGCTCACCACCTCGCAACCTGTGATATCGGAGGACGAGTTCCAGACGATCTTCTTCAAAATTGAGGACCTGCACGAGGTGCACAGCGAGTTTCTGGCCGAGCTGCAGGCGAGGGTGGCGGCCGCACCGTCCGACGAACTAGCACCGGAGGACGGGCTGTGCGTGGGCGAACCGTTCCGCCGGTTAGCCGCCCAGATCCACCTGTACGGTGCGTTCCTGCACAATTACGGCCGCGCGATCGACACGGTGAAGATGTGCAGCACGCACAGCCAGCAGTTCAAGGAGATCGTGTCAAACATCGTGTTCAAGAACCAGAACGAGCAAAAGCTGTCGCTGGAGGAGCTGCTGCACAAGCCGGTCGCGCGCGTGCAGAAAAACGCGCTCGTGCTGGAGGACCTGCTCAACCAGACGCCCGAGCAGCACCCGGACTACCATCCGCTGCGGCAGGCCTCGAAAGCAATCCGTAACTTCCTGTCCGAGTTCAACGTCGTACAGACGCGGTCCATGTTCCCGGTACGAGCTCGCTTCGCACTAGTTATGCTTTAGCGCTATCTCTCTCTCTCTCTCTTCCTCTCCCTCTCCCTCTAACACGTCCTTCTCTCTCTCTCTCTCTCTTTCAGAGTGACGATAAAGCGCTCCGGCGGTTGGTGAAGAACTCGTTCATCGTCGAGCTGGCTGACGGTCACCGGAAGCTGCGGCATCTGCTGCTATTCAACGACGTGATCGCGTGCGCGAAGTACAAGGCCGTCGGGCGGACCGGAGACAGAAACGGGTTCGAGTTCGAGCTGAAGTGGTTCATCCCGCTGCGCGACATACTGATCTGCGAAGAGTCGGCGAACGATCCGAAGGAGGCGAGCCCGATCAACATCGTACACCTGAAGTCGCAGGCATGCACCGTGCGTGACCAGATCATGCTGGACGAGAAGGACCGACCGGGTGGCGGTTCGAGCCGAACCGGCGACAAGCATCGCAAGAAGCTGGCCGATCTCGAGGCGCAGCTGGTGCTCGCCTCGCCGAACTTGGTGTTCAAGATCGGCAACAAGGCGACCGGCAAGACGATGACGTTCTTCCTCAGCTCGGACTTCGAGCGCACGCAGTGGATCGAGTCGATCCTGTCGCTGCAGGTGAGGGTAGGGGTTGGGCTGCTGAAATTTGCCACAACATTCGACCGATTCTAAACGCGCGCTGGTTTGATGGAACACTAAATCATTCCCCTTTTTCACTCTGCCCCCAGCAATCGTGCAATCTGCCCGGCCACATACCGGTGCAGATTTATGATCTGCACGCGTGGATCACCGCCTGCCAGGCGCTGATCAAGACCGAGATGGGTTCGTATTTGATGCGGAACGCGCGCGACGAGAGCCTGCTAGTCGGCGACCTGCACCTCACGATCCAGGGCCTGACTGGGTTCGACCAGCCGTGCGATCTGTTCGTGTGCGTCGAGATCGACTCGTACGGCCACTACTTCCGGAAGGCGAAGACGAAACTCGTCTGCCGCAGCGCCACCCCGCAGTGGAACGAATCGTTCGTGCTGGAGCTGGAGGGCAGCCAGAACCTGCGGATCCTGCTGTACCAGGACGACGTCCAGCGTCCGATCCTGCGGGCGAAGCATATCCTCAAAGTGAGTGCGGCTAGGCGATTGCACAAAATGAAGCGGCAGTATCAATTAATAACGCTTTGTTTTGTTTTATGTTTTTTTGACAGCTAAGCCGCAGCTGGATGCAGGAAACACCGACGAGAAAAGTACTGCAGCTCTCGGAGACGCTAAGCATCAGCACGATCATTCGATTCGTGCCGGGTGAGGTGACGCTGCGCCGAGTGCCCACCTCCAAACCAGGCGCTCTGTTCGGTGCCAAACTGCAACAGGTGATCAAGTAGGTGTCGCTCTGTCTCCCTCTCACCCTCCTTTTTCGCAACAAACACTCACTCACTTCGCAATCTTTTCAGACGCGAGAAGCGTGACATTCCATTCATCGTGAGCGCGTGCGTGCGGGAGGTGGAGCGGCGCGGCATGACCGAGGTCGGCATCTACCGCGTGTCCGGTTCCGCTTCGGACGTCGCCAAGCTGAAGAAGTCGTTCGAGACGAACGCGTACGAGGCGGAGCAGCTGCTGAAGGAGGTTGACATCCACTCCGTAACTGGCATCCTCAAGTCGTACCTGCGTGACCTGCCCGAGGCGCTCTTCACCGACCAGTATTACCCGAAGTTCTTCGAAGCGTTCAACCGCCATTCGAACCTTAGCGAGGGCAATCGCATCCACGAGCTGCAGCGCATATTCGCCGAGCTGCCGCAACCTAACAAGGCCACGATCAATCTGCTGCTGGACCATCTTATGAGGTAGCAAGCTGGGCAAGACATTGTGCCACATTTGATCTATGAAGGTTCTTCCTTTATCTAACTCGCTCGTTTTCTCTCTCCTACCATCAGGGTACATCAGCAGGAGATCGAGAACAAGATGTCGCTACACAATCTCGCGATGGTGTTCGGGCCGACACTGCTACGACCCGGCCCGAGCGCCACCAAGCAGAAGGATCAGCTCGAATCGAGCACGGCGGACGTGATGACGCAGGCCGGCATCCTGTACAGCTTCCTGCAGGCGCGGCTCAAGTAGAGCGGACAGAAAACCACACACACACACACACAGACTGCCGGAGCATACCAGAACTGAACCATCGTTTGCTTCGCATTTCCTTTGTACGCTCTGTGTCTTTCCGTCTTTTGTTTTCCCCGATTTCCTCTCCCCGCCAGTAGTATTGAATCGCGTGTACCCTCGTACGCTTATAAACCTAGCTGATGGACATTTATGGACAAATTCTTTGCCGTTCTCGGACGGTTCGGCGGTTCATTGCGGTTGATTTTGTACTATATTTCAAAAGCGATTGTGTCTCTCTTTCGTTCGCTCGGAATGTACCTCTTTCCGGCACGGTGGAAAAAGGCTATCGAAAACGCACGTATCGGTTTTGTTTCTGGTATCGTACGATGTGTGTGTCTGTGTGTTTAGCATGCACTTGAAGCAGGAACAATAGAAGACACATTATCTTTTCTTTTTTTTCTTTTTTTTTTGTTTGAACACACGCCAAACCAAAAGATTTAATCGCTACAATGCAGCTACTTTTATCCCACTAACGAACGTAAAAATGAAACACATGCGATTAGTATTTAGTTTTAGGAACCTGTTAGAGCCGCTTGTTTCAAACCTCCGTCACTTCTTTGCCAACTCGTGCATTCGTTAGGTTGTTAGGCGTTTGGAAGGCTGCTGTAAGCAACTGCTCCTCTCCCCGATTCCTTTTCAAGGGGGAGCATTACACCCTCCCCCATTTCTCCTTCCGGTACCTAGTGCCTAGTTTTAAGCCCTTGTGCAAGAAAAGTCGCCTTTAACACACTTGAAAGAAGATAACAAAAACTGCCCGATGAGCCTGACGCGCGAAGGTTGGAGATCGATTAGTTAAGCTTTAGCGATAATTTATGCTCCCGTGTTTGCGTGTGAATGTATGTATGTTTTTTTTTGTTTTGTGTCCAGTTTCTGTCTTGTTGTGCGAAAAATATACGCCAATTTTTTACCTTTTGCGAACGATCGAAACGAGAGGACGTGGACAATCGAATCCTATGTTTTGTGCTGCGAACAGCAAACGATGGCGTTTGCTTTCGAACTTTAGTCGAATGGTTTGTGCCGTAGCCTGACACATGAGCTGCGCATCTTGAAAGTATTATTGGTGACAAATGTGCACCAAAGCGAAGATAGAGAGAAAGAGAAAAAGAGAAGCGCCGATGAACCGATCCGCGGGCACGAACATTTGAAATAGCATGTGATGTGATCAAACTGAATAAAAAAAATGGATAAAGAAGACACGAAAGAGGTTAGTTAGAGCGATCGAGCGCAGGAAATGGTAGAAATAGAAATGAAACGCAAATATATATGTATATGTATATATATA